>JANIWU010000005.1:0-176331 GCA_030705145.1 Hagleromyces aurorensis | reverse complement strand
AATCGTGCAAAGTCAATTTATCTCTCATTGCATTATTAGGCAATAATTTACACAAAGTAAGCACGTGAAACTGTCTCAGCGAAACGTTTCCATTGTCGTATAGGCGGTGGTGCCGCCTTGATCTTAATTAACTGTCTGTGTATGATTTTAGAAAATAATATTTATGCACGTAGAAAAGCGCAAGTTCCGCGAAAAAGCCGAACGCCCTCAACTATAGATGCCCTGGGTTATGAGCTGGAATTGGTCGTAGAGTCGCGTGTACATGTTGCCCAGAGACTTGCCCACCAAGTAGTTCTCTACGAAGTCGTCGCATTCTGATTCAGATAACTCCAGGTGAAATCGCTGCTTGAGCTGGACACTTGTTTGCGAGCCTGCATTGAAGCACGGCTGCATGTTCTCCTTCTGCATGATTTCACACATGGACACTATTTGATCGGCATACTTTCTCAACGCTTTGAACGAGCTCTTCACCAGCTCCACAAACTTCTTGTACATCGCGCTCTCGATGCCGCCCATCAACTCAACGTACTCATAGGTCAACTTGAAAGAAGCCGCTTCAAAACTAATGGAGCCTGGCGAGTTCGACAGCATGAAGCCGAAATCTATGTGGACAACGTGTCCCTCGTTGTCGATCATGATGTTACCGTTGTGTCTGTCTTTAATCTGTAGAATATAGCATATTACGGAATATGCAGCAAGTGAGGATGCAAAATTGTTCTGGGCTCTCTTGTATTTGAAGCTGTTGGAATCGCCAAAAGCGCGAAGAAAGTGGTCTTTCAAGCTGGCAATACCGCCCTTTTCGTCAAGGTTTCCGTCTGTGATCATCTTTTTGGTCAGCGATTTCTTGATACTGTGTATCGACATGGCGTTTGTTATGGTCTCCACAAGTCCTGTGTTGGCGCTGGTAATTAGAATCTTCATCCTCTTCACCCACACGTCGACGTTCTCCTTCACCCAAATCTGAGACATGGCCTGAATCAATTGACAAGCAAAGGCCTCCTGCCTCAGATCGTCACCAGATTTGGCTATTACAGAGCAAAGCTCCCAGTTTTCCAGGTGTCCATAGTTGGATGTCTTCCTGATTCTTTCCTTCTTAGTCACCCAGTCCTCTCCCAGATACGATGTGTCAATACCACCAGTCATTAAATCGTTTTCCAGTCGACGCTCACCAGCATTTCCATGTATGGCCTCAAGATCACGATAGCCGAATTTATCCTGGACCTCCTTCATAGACGCTATGATTTTTGCTCTTATCTGATTTGCAGTATCTGACATGCCCTGGGGGGATTCGTCTAGCTGTGCTAACATCATGGCCGAAATTCTCATTTGATCTGCAAGTTCCACCGTCTCATCTTTCAGGCTCGAAGATTGTGGTTTTATAACATCCTCAAGACTAGCACCAAAATTCAGATCCGGTGTTCTCAGATCAGAGTCATTTGGAAGAACAGGTACTTTGGTTGCACTTTGTATCACCAATGATTCACGATAGGCCTCCGCATCGGTTTGGTTTTTAACTCTTATCATTGACATGTCTCCTAAGTCAACTTCCTTAACAGCAGGGCGTTGGTCTGGATATAATGACGTAGCAATCGAATTCTCAGACACCACTGAGTCCACACGTCTACCTTGCGAATTGTCTACAGAGATATCTTCGTTGCTAGACAATGAGATCAAACGTTCACCTTTCTTAGCTCTACCCAAGTAATTCAAATCAAAGATGTAATTTCCCTCGCGTGGACTTTTTCTCAACAATGCTTCGTTTTCTTCTGTGGAAGGATCAAAGTCAAAGCCGTCTCGTAGATACTCAATTAATAACAAAAATGGCACCTTTTCAGCAGAATTCAAAACCTGAGCTTCATTTGCATTGATTGTCAAAATTTTATGCAGCTTGCCTGCTTTATTAGGTGGCAACAATGTTGGAATATCTACCTGAGCCGGTAAATCTTGGTTTAATAAAGACAATTCTGCCCTCAAAGCGCTCAGTCTTGCTTCTGTTGGAACCTGCGCTAGTCTTTGGGAAATTGTTTCCAGAGCAATAGAAAACTGCGTTTCACATCTGAAATAATTGGCTTTCAGGAGCTGAATCTTTCTTGTTGTTGTCATCTGGGAGGGATTGATTACCTGAGATCTGGAATTCTTATTCTCCCTATCTAAATATGCAGGTGGTTGGGAGTTTGATCTTGATATTGATCTCTTCTGTTCCTTCATCGAATGCAAAGAAGAAGCCGAGCGAGTGTGGTTGATTTCATGCAAATCAGGCATTGAATTAGTAAAGTAATCTGCTGAGGCGAAGTCCTCCTCATCACCGTTTGGTGAAACAGGCCCAGTGGCAACAGACTCCACACTTTTTCTCGGAGAGCCCGGTATTGATTTATCATCATAGGTTCTATGCACGTAGGAATTATCCAAAAACTTGGATTTCCTTTTAGGTAGTTTTATTGAATTGGAAATCTTTTGTTGAAATAGCTCTTCACCTACATTGTCAACGAGATCAAAGTTCAATACAGCCTCTTTGTTCTGTGGTTTCCTGAAAAGAGCATCCTCCTTCGTTCGCGTGGGATCAACCAAATCTACTGTAGGTGAAGTTATGCTGTCGGATGAATGCTTATTTTTTGAAGACGATTTAGAATTCAGAAGGGTATTCTTCATTGTGATATTTTTCCTGAGGTCTCGCAATACGTTTTTAGCCAATTTGAAAACAAACGCTTTCTGACGCCTTCCTTGAGATTTAACTAACGGTTGTATCATTTCTGCTGCCTGTGGTAAAGCCATAGATGCCATTACAATAGAGCCCAGTACTAGAGCTGGCGCCACATTTTCGTTCATCTTCGTTACATTTTTCTCATCATCAGAACTCGTGTTGAAAAGGCTTGATTGAAGATTGTTCAGAACTCTTCGAGCAACCTGAAATCCATATGACTCTGGGTCTGTAGAGAGATCAGCCAACAGTGCTTGTAGTTGCCAAAATGTCAGGAGTGCAAAATGTGGGTTCTCACCACGTAACCGCAGCAAAAGATCCTCCAAGGCTAGCGATTCTGATTCAACTGTTAGCATAACTTGGACCAGCTGTGGGATATAAAATTGGAGCTCCGAATGAGGAAAGGAAAGCAATTTCTGACATAGAAAATAGTGAATTCCAATATTGTCTGAGTGCTTACAGAGCAACTCAATACAATTATATATTGAGAAATGCGAGGAATTTATGAATTTCAGCAGTAGTTCATTTTTGGTTCTAGATATGTTATCATTCGACTCTTTTCCACCACTGTTCACAATGCTGTCTGAGGATCCAGTTCTACTCATGATGTTTCCTACTGTAAGGCATCAATCTGGGATCAATATACTCTCAACTTGTGTATCACTTGATTATTGCCTTCAGTGGCCCAAATAGGTTTGTATGGGATAATGCTAGGAACAAAAGGACCTGGTAAAGATATTTTCTTAACCCTAGTTTGTAAACGGAATGTTTTAAACTACAGCATCCATCAGTTAATGGGCATAACTCACCATAGTTAACGGGGTTTATTGACACGAAACCACCAACAGAAAATCTATTTCGTAAATAAGCATATGAAATTTCACAACCCTTTTTCCAGGGAAAAAACAGACTTTCTGTCGTAAGTATGAAGAGGTCAAGATCATGTGATTCTAAAGAATATAAGAATTATATTATTTGTTACATTATGTATTTTACAGAAAACCTACTTGAACGATTAAGATCATTTAGTTAAAACAAATTTTAAGAATGCAGAGTCTGTATAATTGTCGTAATAAACATTTGAGAGTCCGGTTAAGTATATTCGGAATGGTCCTATCTTAAAGTGAGATATTCAATCCCTTCAGTTGACTTTCGAACATCAAAACGACACATTATTAATCATTAGATCTTTCGGAAAAGCATCAACGTTCCTACATTGCCATATCAGCATATTATAGAACAATTTTTGCAGTTCCAGTCATAAATGCTGTCGGGTGTTCATGCTACCCATGCCCAGAATTTTTCCCACAAATTCTTTGGCTCGTCATCCTCCCAGATAACAGCCTCAATTTCTCTTCTATCGCTGTCAATATCGACATCTTCCAATTTCCAGATAAACCTACACCTGTAGTAGAGTTGGCAGCCAATGAATAAAACAGCAAGGATGATCAGAGAAATGTATGAAGTGAAAAAATCCGAAACGTTAAACTTGGGTGAAAATGCTTGGAAACCTTGGATGAAAATGATAACTGTGACGAAGAATGCCGCGTAGTATGCTGCCCATGGCATTAACTTTGCCTTGTAAGGCAGATCATCACGGGAAATACCACGGAACTTTAATGCTTGCATAAATCTGATGTGTGACAAAGAGATGAACAGCCATGCACACAACCCAGCTAGGGTGGAAATGTTAATCAGCCAATTGAATGCAGTGTTGGCATTGTGATTGACGACCAAAAATGCCAACAAACCTAGTGAACTCGTGACAATAACACCTAGGTATGGGACACCATGCTTGGTAACATGGGCAAATTGCTTTGGAGCATTTCCGGAAAGTGCCAGGGAGTAAAGAACACGAGAACCAACGTAAACGTTTGAATTGGCAGCAGAAATAATTGTCAGCATAACGACCGCGTTAAAGATGTCTGGCAAGACACGGGTGC
The DNA here is from genome assembly GCA_030705145.1 of Hagleromyces aurorensis. Classification (NCBI taxonomy): domain Eukaryota; kingdom Fungi; phylum Ascomycota; class Saccharomycetes; order Saccharomycetales; family Saccharomycetaceae; genus Hagleromyces; species Hagleromyces aurorensis. The sequence continues at coordinate 171,690 of JANIWU010000005.1, read as the reverse complement.
CTGCGTTCTGAATGGAAATGACAAAAGGAGAGGACGCAATGTAGGCAGAAGAGCTTGCTAGACGTGGCTCGTTGAATGGCACCAAAAGACCAACGAAGAAGAGCGACATAATGTAGAATAGAGCAATTCTAAACACAACTTTGTTGATAGCTTTGGGCACTGTTTTCCTTGGGTTGGCTGCTTCACCAGCCGTAATACCGACCAGCTCCGTACCTTGGTACGTGAACGCAGCGTTAATCAGCGAAGAGACCCACCCCAAAAACCTGGCTTCGCCTGTCTTCTTGGAAATGATACCGGGGCCCCATGGGCCTGGGTTTCTCCAGTAGCGGAACCCTATTGGACCTTGGTGAGAGCCACCGCATACGATGACGAGCGCGTAGATCAGGTATCCCACAATGGCGATGACCTTGACGGAGGCAACCCAAAACTCTAGTTCACCATAGACCTTGACTGGGAAAAAGTTCAATAGAGAGACGATGACCCAGAAGATACCAATCCAGGCGGCCAGGGGAACCTTCTTAGTCCAAAACTGGATAACTTGGCCCACGACCGAAATCTCGACGGCAAACGTGATGGCCCAGTTGAACCAGTACATGTAGCCGTTGGCCACACCGAAGGCTGGCGAAAGAAATCGCTTGGAAAACACGGTGATCGACGAGGTGACTGGGATGAAGGTTGCCATCTCTCCCAGCGACTGCGTGACGGAGTACACGATGGAGCCCATGAACAGGTATGCGATGAGAGCCCCCACGGGACCCGAATTCGAAAGAGGAGTCGAGATACCGACAAAAAGACCAGTACCGATGGTACCTCCCAGCGCGATCATCCCGATATGCCTCTGCTTCAAGGCCCTCTTGACCCTGGTGTCGTGGAAGTCGGCCTCCTCCTCATCGATGTCCAGGTTGTCGTCCAGGTCGTGTGTGGGAATGCCCGATCCCGTTATCGAGTGTGTGATAGAGTGTGCGTCGCCATGGATAGCGTATGATTTTTTCTTCCGCAGGTCCTTTTCCGGCTCTGTTTGTTTCTCACCTATTATCTCGAAGCTCTCGGCTCTGGGCAGCGTATCTTCCTTCTCGGTGCTGCTGTTGCCGGGGCTGCTCTCAGCCCTGTTTATGAAGTCTCTGAAGCCCATGTCTGTGCTGTGTGTGGTGTTGTGGCCAGATTGGAGTACTGTGTGAAACGGATGCGCTTACGCTTGCGATGCTGCGTGTGATGGCTGGCTGGAGCGGATGTTGATCTAGCCACTTGCGTATATATACTATCTGTGGGGGTACAGTGAGATGTGGTAGTTTGGTAATTGCGTTTGCAAGAAGAACTACCACTTACTGCCCTCTTCTGAAGATATTTTTCAGTCACAATACTATATAGGCAGAAATCCAGCGGAATACTTCCGCTGTGCGTGTGTAATACTTTTTCCGACAAAAGAAAACACGCGAGGACGGCAGGACAAGGTTCGGTCCCAGGCGGACCTGGGTGAAACAGCGCCAGGCGAGGCTGCTCGTGTGCTCAGAAAAAAACAAACACAATTGAAGGTCGATCAATAAATGGGACTTGCACCTCGGTCGTTCCAGCAAAAGCGGCTACTTTTCGCCCAGTTTCGCGCGCTGTAGCCCCAGCGCCGGTCACCTATGACTCTTACTCTTATGGCGACAGGGAGGGCCAGGCGGGCCTGTAACGCCCTAAAGGAGATCTGACGACATTCACGTGCTGTTTCACCAGGCGAGATCGGATCCTTGGTAGAATTGGTTCTTATCCATTCCGAACCTGCGGGTGCCGTGCGTTTGCTGAGAAAAAGCCGTAGCGCGTTTTCCCCACGACGTTTTTCCGAATGCCAGGCTTCCAAATAAGAAACGCCAAAATACTTTTACGGGCGGAAAAGTGCCGTGCGTGTTCCCTGTATTTGCGCAGGGCGCTCTTGGGTGAGCCGTGCGTCCTGGATGTGCAGCAAAAAGCAACTGGTCTGGGCCTGCTGGGAGAAACGGAGGCCCCCATGATATAGCCGCCTGCATGCACGTATCCAGGCGTGCGCCCGGACGTGTGCCAGGACCTCGGCCAGCAGGACAGTTCAGAACGCCACAAGGCAGACGTTGCAGGGCTCGACTAGCCTTGCCTAGTCGCTGCCCTTCCAGCTCTGTTTTTACCCGAGTCTGGCGCAGGCCCGATATGTTGTTCGTAGAAAGTGATGTTGTGTTGGGCTTGAAAAGGAACGCCCCGCAGCCCTTTCTGGAGGCGCTGTTGTCTCTGCCTGGAACGGCGGTGGTGATGGCCCCCAGCAGCAGGCCAAGAGGCGACGTCCTGTCTGGAGGAGTAAGACTCACCAGGGAGTTGGAAAAACAAAAGAGGATGCGTGCTAGCAGCGCCGGCCGCCGGTCGCCGATGGCCCTGGGCCACTGGCCACACGGCCACACGGCCCAGACGTCAGCTGTCCGGCCTCTGCAGCGGTTTCTGCCGTTATCGTCCCGTCCACATCGCATAGGGCCGCCGCACGTCCATCAGCAAGACGAGCTTATCGCCCCAACGCAAGCAACGATTGTCGCTCGGTCTGCCATGCATTTCTGACTCTTGTCTGTTCCCCGCGTGCACAGTTGGTTAGACCAGGCATTTAAGAGGCTTCTTTTTTCGTCTGTTTCTCCCTCCAGCGGTGGAAGTTTCTCTACGTTAGACTCACTGGGCGTCTGTGAAAAATACCACTTCTATATAAGAACCAGACGGAAAGTTGACCGCCATCTGCTCGACAAGTTGTCAACATGTTCGGCAAAATCAAAAAAGCTACACAGGGCGGGACCATGGAAAAAGATCACTACGAGCTCGAGGAGAAGATCGTGGGCCCGGACGAGGACCGCTCGTCGCTGAGCTCGCAGAACATAATGAAGAGAATCAAGTCAGACTCCAACGAGGTCACCGGTGCCTCCAAGACGCTGGACATGCTCGACATCGATGGAGCCGTGAACAGCCGCAGGCTGTCGCGAAGCAATGTCAACTCAGACGGCCGGTCGCTGGACGAAGACTACATCAACGAGGGACATGTGCACGACGCCGAGGTCAAGAGAGCGCTGAAGCAGAGACACATCGGGATGATCGCGCTGGGAGGCACGATCGGCACCGGGCTGTTCATCGGTATAGCCACGCCGCTGGCCAACGCGGGCCCGGTCGGCGCGCTCATCGCGTACCTGTTCATGGGCTCTGTTACGTTTTCGGTGGTGCAGTCTCTGGGTGAGATGGCCACCTTCATTCCAGTGACGTCTGCGTTCACAGTCTTTGCACAGAGATTCGTGTCGCCAGCAATGGGAGCCGCAAACGGCTACATGTACTGGTTCACGTGGGCCATAACGTTTGCGCTGGAGGTGTCCGTGGTGGGACAGATCATCCAGTTCTGGACATTTTCCGTGCCTCTAGCAGCATGGGTGGCCATCTTCTGGGTTCTTCTCGTGGCGATGAACATGTTTCCTGTCAAGTTCTACGGTGAGTTCGAGTTCTGGATTGCCTTCATCAAAGTTATCGCTATTGTCGGCTTCATAATATACTGTTTGTGTATGGTGTGTGGTGCCGGGATCACTGGGCCGGTCGGTTTCCGCTACTGGAGAAACCCAGGCCCATGGGGCCCTGGTATCATTTCCAAGAAGACAGGCGAAGCCAGGTTTTTGGGGTGGGTCTCTTCGCTGATTAACGCTGCGTTCACGTACCAAGGTACGGAGCTGGTCGGTATTACGGCTGGTGAAGCAGCCAACCCAAGGAAATCTGTGCCTAGGGCTATCAAAAAGGTGGTTTTCCGTATTCTGTTTTTCTACATTTTGTCGCTGCTCTTCATTGGCTTGCTAGTTCCTTACAACGATCCAAAATTACAGAACACTGACTCGTATGTCTCTTCATCTCCCTTTATTATTGCTATCGAGAATTCAGGAACAAGAGTATTACCACACATATTCAATGCTGTCGTTTTAAGTACCATCATATCAGCAGGTAATTCTAATGTGTATGTGGGCTCTCGTATCATGTACGGACTTGCCAAGAACAAATTGGCCCCTAAATTTTTTGGATGGACAACAAAGGGGGGTGTTCCATATATCTCAGTGCTATTCACAGGTGCCTTTGGAGCCTTGGGATACCTTGAAACCACTGCAGGTGGTAAGAAAGCTTTCAATTGGCTTTTGAACATCACAGGTGTTGCTGGGTTTTTCGCCTGGTTGTTGATTTCCGTGTCACATTTGAGATTCATGGCAGCTTTGAAGCACCGCGGTATTTCAAGAGATGATTTGCCATTCAAAGCAATGTTTATGCCCTGGCTTGCATACTATGCAATTTTCTTCATGGTGCTTATTATCATTATCCAAGGATTTACAGCATTTGCACCAACTTTCTCGGGGAGCGATTTCGTCGCTGCATACATATCTGTTTTCCTATTTCTAGGGATCTGGCTTTTCTTCCAATGCTGGTTTAGAGGAGGATTGTGGGTCAAGGTGGAAGACATTGACATAGACACAGACAGACGGGATGTCGAGGCCATAATATGGGATGATGATGGTCCAAAGAGTCTATGGGATAGGTTTTGGGATATCGTAGCTTAAAGTGTACGTTTTTGTGAATCATTTTTGTTTAAATGTTTTCGGTAATGGAAAACTCGACTCCCCCTTTTTATCCCTCACTGCTGGCCATCTTTTATCTAATATGGATCATTCATAATGGTAAAGGGATACTGTCTTTGGTTTCATAACAAACTTTTTCCCAACCGAGATCGAAAAGCATTTGATTATATCAATGCTTAATGACGTGTATTATTTTCGTTCTATTATTTTGTTTTACTTGCATGCATTCATCACATTGATGACTAGAAATGTCCATCCCGACCGTATTTTTGAGTTGGTATATAACAAATCATTAATCATTAGAGTAGTTTTTGTAACTTCTGAATATTTACTATCGAATTTAACTATATCAGTTAAGTGATATTGTACTTGAGGCTAGTTCAGGTAATGCCTAATCGTTTTGGACGAACACTTATGAACTAATTGAGATATTAGAATATCTAAACCTTTGTACCGTCAAATAAGGTCAAGCAATGGAAGAAAAACCAGAATATATTACAATATATTTCATAGGGGTTAATTCCTTCGGAAAAGCTCAATTTTGTTATCTATTGACTTCTTTAGAAGAACAGGTTTCAAATAAGTGTGAATTAACACTCTTCTGAGCATTTTCGGCAGGAAGACCGAAGTATTATAAAGCTATTAATACACGGTAGTCTGACAAAGCCTGACGCATTTGTTTTTTAACCAATTGATCACAGAGTTTAAACTGTTAATAGAAGCATTTATCAATTCAAGGACTGTCGTATTCAGATTTATTTGTTATTACTTATTGTTAAGGTTTAGTTTAGTTTGATATCTCGACAAGCTAAAACCGATTTAACATCCGAGATACTCATGTTACGAAATTCAAATTCAAAGAACTCTAGTAGTTCAAATTTGAACTCAAGTACAGGATCAAATATCTTTCAAAATTTAAAGAGACTGGCGAATGGTGGGAGCTCGAACAGCAATTCCCAACGAATAGAAACATCCGACATTTCCTCACCAAAGAAAGTTACTGTCCCACCTAGAGTTGCGGCATCTGAATTACGTCCACTTAATAAGAAAGCTACTCTCAATACACAAAACTTGTCTCAGTATGTCAACAACAAAGGGCCATATTCTGAGTTAGAATCCGCAAATCACTCAAGATCAGCATCAGTCCAGTCATCAGGAACAAAGTATTCATATTCGAGGAGGGCATCAATACAGGCATCATCAACTAATTTGAATGCTAAACTTTCGAGGCAACAAACAAATCAAACACTGTCAACCGCTAGCATTCTTTCTCAGGGATCTTATTCTAATATAGCACGGTTCATGTCTCCTGATGGCAATATTATATTAGAAATGCCAAAAGACCCTAATGAAGTTGAAACTTTGTTTGAAGACATGATGTACAAGAGAAATATTCTCCAAAACTTGTCTCCTGATAAACAGCAAGAAATCATGAATTATGACGTAGATAAGAAATGGCTGTTGGTCAAACAAGATTTAGAAAATGAAATAAAGAAATTAAAATCCAAAGGTTCTGGACTTTCCTATAATTTAGACTCAACTAGCACTATCAGCCCGTATGTGTCATCGCAAAACTTGTCACAAACATCACCAAGATCTTCTATTGCAATAGAAAATTCAATGGCTAATAGCAAGATGCAAAAAAAGTCTATGTCAAGTAGGTCTGGCTATAATAATGCCAACGATATTGATACGAATAATGTTCCTAATCTTCTCTACAAAGTACCGGAAAAAAATGATAGTGCTGCAACTCTATCAACAGAAAAGATTGGACGACCACCAATTCATTATGTGCGGAAAATCTTAGCAGATAGTCTATCACCTGAAGAAATGAATGATTTATGGGTTACATTACGAACAGAACAATTGGATTGGGTAGATGCGTTCTTGGAACATCAAGGCCATATAGCAATGGCAAATATTCTGATGAAGTCTATATATAAGACATCATCAGATCAAACTCTAACTCCTAATATTCTTGAAAAAGAGTTTTGTTATTTCAAATGTTTCAAAGTATTGTCCATGCTTTCGCAAGGTTTGTATGAATTTACAAGGCACAGCTTGATGACAGACACTGTTGTCCGTGGGCTCTTTTCTTCAAAGCTAAATACTCGAAAAATGGCCACAGAGATAGCTGTTTGCATGGTTGAAAAGAGAAACGATATACGATTTAATGCTGTGCTTCAGGCATTAGATAAGAGTTTCAAAGTTGGAGAGAACCTTCATATGGTTCAATATATGAAAGATGCGCCTCAGAAATTTTCATTTTTATCATCAGATAGTCAACTGAAGGTAAGTCAAGCATGGCTCTTTTCCGTAGACCAAACGTTGGAAGGAAGAGGTAAAATGGGATCATTGGTTGGTGCTTCAAAGGATTTCAAGTCAACTGGAGGTGAAAATGCAATTTTAGAATATTCTTTATGGACAATAGTCTTTCTAAATCACTTTTGTCTCGCATCTAGCGATCTTCAGCAGAGACTATGGCTTAGAAGGCAGTTAGAGAATTTAGGTGCCCTGAGAATAATGAATAAGATGAAACTTTTCGATTATGACAAACTTAATGATCAATTAGACTATTTTGAAAACTCCAAACTAGATGATTTGAACAGCAAATTGGAATCAGGGAATAACAATAAAGCTGTTGATATGCAAGATCCATTTTCTTTATTGAAATTCCTTTGGGATGCATGTAAAGGTACCGATAATGAGAAATTATTGATGTCACTTGTTCAACATCTATTCATTTCAAGCTCAACTTTAATTGATGACAAAAAAGATCCAACGAAACTATCCAAACAACTTAAATTGATGGATTCTTTGATGACAAATATTGGAATATCGAGTGTTGATGAGGAATCAAGTATTAACATGGCAATTCAAAGATTATACGACTCTATGCAAACAGATGAAGTAGCTAAAAGGGCTATACTTGAAAGTCGGACCTTGACCAAAAAACTCGAGGAAATTCAGGCAGAAAGAGATTATTTAAATGAGAAACTAAGAAATGCTGAAAATGGTTTGGTCGGGAGACTAGAGCGCGAACTTAAAGAACGTGATGATATACTTGAGAAGAACCAGCGTGTTAATAAACAGTTACAATATGAGCTTGAAGAATTAAAGAAGAAGCATCTTTTAGAAAAACATGAACATGAGGTCGAATTAAGGAAGATGCTAACTATTCTCAATTCAAAACCTGATAATACATCTGAGAAACCAGACAAAAAGGTCATACCATCAATAAATGGACAGCTGGATGAGGGTCAGAGAACTACGATTCAACAAACAATACAAGCACGGCTACAAAGAACAAAAAAAGATTTGAATGCTGACTCAAAAAAATTTGGTTTCACGGTTCAACCAAACAGCAGATTAAAGATGCTTAGAAGACAGATGGAAGATATAGAGAATGAGGCAAGAGAACTTGAAATGACCAATTTTCAGGATCACGAGCGTAAAAAGTTGCAAGCCCCACCTCAAATTAAGAGCTTAAACAAATCTTCTAAGCATGAAATGAAGGCTAATAAGTTAGCTGACTTAAGAAAGGCTTTGGCGGACATTCAAATGGAAACCAATAAAATTTCGAAATTTAATGTTGATGAGAGAATAAATGAATTATTTAACAAGAAAAAAGCAATTGCCCTAGAAAGATTGAAAGAGTTGGAGACAAAATATAAAGGTTTCAGTATTGATTTTAATCCTGACGAATTTTTGAATATGAAAGAGTCTGATTACTTAACATTGGATCCAAAGGCTTTGGAACAAAAAATTGATGAAATTACCAGAATGACAGATGAATTGAACACTATGGAAAATAATGATTTACATAACGTTTCAACCGAAAAGATGGAGAGTTCTTCAGAGGAATCAACTGATGAATCAACTGATGAATCTTCGGAGAATGAAGAGGCTACGTCAGCTATAGTAGATGGCGCAAGCACCTTCTCCGATCGTTCTGGAGCAGGATCATTTTTAGAATCACTCTCCCAAAAGTATGGTACAGGTCAAAATGTTAGTAGTTCATCCTCTGTTGTGAATAATTCTGTAAGCAGAAAAAGTAGCAACCAAAGAAGATCATTCATGCAGAGGATGAAGAAATCAAACCCTCCTGCCTATTTAGAGGAGTTGACCAATAGAGTTCATGCAACATCTCCAATTAAATCACCAAAGGAGAATTCACTAAGGAGAAAAGTTAGTCGAGATGAGGGAGCTGATTTCAACTCCAACGGTACTCAAAGTAATAGATTTTCAACAGTTTTGGATAATTCCATTCATGAAAATAATGATGATGCGGCTTCAATAGTATCTTCAAAAGAAAAGCATACATCTTCAAATGCACCGTTACCACCTCCCTTACCTACTTCATTATTCAATGTTGGTGAAGTATCGACAAGTAGTGGGAAGACAGAAAATAAAAATTCCAATGGAGCACCACCTCCGCCTCCACCGCCTCCACCTTCAGGACTATTTAATAAGGAAGCCAATTTTCCTTTAGCACCACCTCTTCCAGCTGCATTCACTCCTATAACAGACACAAATCATACGAACTCTCCACCGCCACCACCACCATTACCTTCAACTGGTAAAAAATTCAATTCATCGGTTAATTCTTCTCCACTATTACCACAATCACCTTCCTTATTTGAAAGATATCCTCGTCCACAGAAAAAACTAAAACAATTACATTGGGAAAAACTTGATGATGCAGATAACTCAATATGGGCAGACGGAGATGCAGAAAAGTTTGCTGGAGATTTGTACGAAAAGGGAGTTTTATCCAATCTTGAGAAGGCATTTGCAGCTAAAGAAGCTAAACTGATTTCTTCGAAGAAGAAAGACGATTTGAGAAAAATATCATTTCTCTCTCACGATATTTCTCAACAATTTGGTATCAATCTCCATATGTATTCTCAACTAAGTGTGGAAGAACTAGTTAAAAAAGTTTTGAACTGTGATAGAGACTTTTTAAACACACCTAGCGTAATTGATTTTTTGTCAAAACCAGAGATTATTGATGTCACCACAAATCTTGCCAGAAATTTTGCTCCATATTCCTCAGATTGGGATGGTATATCAAATGTTAAAGACGTTAAAATTCCTGAAAAGAATCCAGATGAACTACAGAGGGCTGATCAAATTTATCTGAATTTGATGGTGAATTTACAACCTTACTGGGGATCTCGTATGAGGGCCATCAAAGTAATTACATCCTATGAAAGAGAATACAATGAATTAGTGACCAAATTAAGAAAAGTAGACAAGGCGGTTGGTGCTGTACAGAATTCAGAGAATCTGAAAAATGTTTTCAATGTTATTCTTGCGGTGGGTAACTTCATGAATGATACTTCCAAACAAGCTGCTGGTTTCAAACTATCAACGTTACAGAGATTGACTTTTATTAAAGATGCAAACAATAGTATGACTTTCTTAAATTATGTTGAAAAGATAGTCCGAGGAAACTATCCGTCATTCAATGAATTTTTGGATGACCTCGAGCCTGTTTTGGATGTTGTTAAGATTTCAATCGATCAGCTTGTAATGGATTGCGAAGAATTTTCTCAATCCGTTAAAAATGTTGAAAGATCTATCGAAATAGGAAATCTCAGTGATTCCTCCAAATTTCATCCCTATGACAAAGTGCTGGGTAAAGTTTTACCAGTCCTTCCAGAAGCACTTAAGAAGGGTGATTTGCTCGAGGATGAAGTGAAATTAACCATTTTGGAATTTAATAGCTTAATGAACAGATTTGGTGAAGATACTAATGATAGGTTTGCTAAGAACTCATTTTTCAAAAAATTCAATGATTTTATCCAGGAATATAAGAAAGCTCAAACTCAAAACATCAAAGTCGAAGAAGAGGAGCTGGCATACGAGAGAAGAAAGAAATTGATAGAGGAGCAAGAAAGAAAAGCCTCTACCGTTGAAAAATCAGAGGATGGTAATAGTGAAGAAGACGAGAAGACAAAAGATAGACGGGCAGATATGGACGCATTGCTGGAAAAGCTAAAGAATGCCGGTCCTGCTAAAGGTGATCCATCATCTGCGAGAAAAAGAGCAATGGTCAGAAAGAGATTACTTGCAGATAAAGAAGCCGCATCCACTATCATAAATGATCTGGATAACGGCGAGGATGATTCAATAGTGTATTCCCCATCTCGTTCTCATCACAACGACACCCCAGTCAAAAAAGAATCTGAGTTGGAAGCGGATAACGTATTTTGGACCTCGCCTTCAAAAATCACTGACGATCATGAAAAAGAAGTGGCGGATCGTGCCAAAGCTCTGTTGATGGAATTAAGGGGAAATGATACAGAGTCTCAATCTCATAGGAACGAACTTCTCTCCGATCACAAAGAAAAATTAAGAGCTAGAAGGAAAAAGATGGGTGATTCTAATACCAGTAATAAACTGTCTTTCATAGATCATGATGACAATACAGATGTGCAAAATCAATCAGAGAATCCTCTTGAATGAAAGAGGGATTTAAAACAATGAATCTCATCAGTTAGAATATAAAGAGGCTCAGATTTTCTCCTCCAGCTGTAATATGACGAACATATATTAAACGCATGATATTTGTCTAATTTGGTTGCTAATATATACTCATACCAATTATATAGACATTTCTAATGATACAATAAACTGATCTTAATATCACACTATACGTATTTAGCTCTTTATTTACATGTATATAACAAACAATACCAACCAAGAGATGTTACATACAAACAAACTGGATGAGATAGAACTAATTTTCGAAAAGTTGGGCCCTTTAAACATTCGAGTGTGTAATTCTATTAGAGGTACCGTCTGTTTATTGTTTTAACGTTCAGTACAATGCCAGAATCTGTAGAGGAGTCTGAAAGGGTTACAAATCAGATTACCCTTTTATCAACACAACTCATTGAAAGCATTGACAAACAGTCCAGGTTGGAAGAAAAATTGCAAATAGCAAGAAAACAATTGGAAAGTGAGAAAACCCTTTCTGATGAATTTAATAGACTCAAAATCAAGTATTCCAATTTGGAAAGGGATGTGATAGCAAAATCAAAAGACATTGCTAGGTTGCAAGGACAACTTGAAGATGAAAAACTGCTTAAACAGAAAGCAGAAGAAAGTGTAGATAAGCTTAATAAAGAAGTCGAGGATCTAACAGCGTCTCTATTTGATGAGGCGAACAATATGGTATCTGATGCAAGAAAAGAAACTGAGGTAACTGAGATAAAGAATTCGAGACTAATAGAACAATTGAAGGAAAAAGATGCTCTATTGGAGACCTTAAATTTACAACTCATTAATTTAAAGAAAGTCATAGAAACCTTGGACGTCGAGTCTGATACAAAGAGGACTTCGATAGCGGTTAACGAAGATGCGAAGAATTCAAGTTCTTCTCTATCTGGACAATCTAAGCGTAATTCGATTGGAAGACCAATTTTAGATCCGAACTATGGCTCGCTTTATTCACCAAATGTAACTGCTATTCGTTACGATTTACCACTTTATCATGAGTTTTTGAAGTTTCTAACAGTGCTGCCAGAATCACAGAGTCTTAAGGAAACCTCTACTCATTCCAAGTTACTGAAAAGGTTGATAAATGATGAAATTAATCCTATTCTAAAGTTAGATAATGCAAACGGAGTAGGGTGGATAGTTAGGAGAAATTTGTTATCGTTGATGATAGACGGGCTAATTGTAGTAGAGCCGTTAAGTGGGCTTAATGAAACATATCAACTCGGCAACTCATCACCTACATTGAACAATAACCCCAAGTCCAATTTTTCAGGAAATTCGTCGGACTCTTCATCGATAAATCAAAAGGAAAACCATTTGTTCAACTATCCCATGTCATCGCCGCCAATTGCTCTTCATGATGCATGTGCTATTTGCGGTGAAAATAGAGATGATATTATTGAACACGCAAGAATGCATGTACTGAAGACACAATCAAGAAGTGAAGACGGAACATTGATTGTCACGAATTCTTATCCACTTTGTTTACATTGTGTAATGAAGATCAGACAATCATGCGAAATATTTGCATTCCTAAGGTCACTAAAATTGGGAGCTTGGCACTTGGAAAAGATCAGTTTAAAGACAATCTCCAAAGGTGACGCAAAGAAATTTTCAGAAGTAAAGAGGGTGAGAGCGAACTCCACAGTAATGAAAGAAGATAAAAAAAGCAAACGGAGAAGTTTTATGGCAGGGTTGGGAATCAATTCCTCCAGCGGTAAAATTTCGACAGTAGATACCGCAGTGAATGTTGTGGATCAACTCGGACAGCCCACAACAAATATTCAACGTGCCTGGATTCATCTTTGTAAACTACGCAGTATGCTGCATTGGGCACATATTGGTTTATGGACTTTGGACGGTGGTAACATTTTAAAAGTAGGACCAACAACAAAGAAGCCAGATGATGAATTAGAGGGCGATGAGACTTTTACGAAGGATTATTACATAAATGGCGCCAATACTCCATCCCAGAAAGGCGTGCAAAAACATGATTCTTTTATACTAAGAGAAAAATCAGACGGAAAAGATACCTTTGACTTTGAAGCAGGAACTCCTACAACTCCAAAGCAAAACAATGATATATCAATTGATCCACTATCGAGTACCCCAAAGAGTAGAAATAGTGATGTTAACGATGGGGCTTCAAAAAGTCCTATTCCAACAACTGAAAATAAGACTGATGACAAAACTCAGATTAACAAACTTCCAACGACACCTCAATTTGATAAAAAAGGTGCTGATTCTAAAAGTATAGATAGAGCAAATGGTTCACCAAGGAAGCCGCAACTTGATAAGTTATTTGACAATCTCGACGAGCTAAATGCACAGCTCAAGGAGGAAACAAACCCAGGAGATATATCGTATGCTCAGGAGACGCTGACGGAGGCACGCTTGATTAAAGATCTGGAGACAAAGACTGATTCTGCAAAAAATGCTAAAGAAGAGGAAGACACACAGAAGACTAATGAAAGAAGCGATCCTGAAAAGATGGAATCTGATGCCGACAAGGTAAATGCAACACAACAAGAGAATCGGGATAATGATGCGGAAATAATAGCTGAAAAGAAAAGCATATCGGTAGACGACGTGTTTGACGACGCAAAAGAAGAACAGTAATACGTCAGTGTCGCACGTGATATTTGATATACGCGACGGGGAAATCTATTTTATGGCGTGAAACTTAAATCTTAATACTTGAGATACTTATGCATTAGTTGTCAAAGGAAAGTTGTATGTAGAGTCGACATAATTGCGTTTCTATATTATTAGAATTGTTAATAGAGCTATATGCTTATGATTTGTAAGGGACTAAATTGAACGTGGAGCAATGAGCGAGCACAATGCCTCTGGCAATGAAGAGCCCAGCAAGCATAAATTGCATGATAACACAGAGTTTGACATGTCTGAGTTCTACAATGAACAAGATCTTCGAGAAAATGAGACGGATAAAGCATTGAAAGGAGAAAATATAAACAGCCCACTTTTTGAAACCGAAAACTTTGATTTTGATGAAGAAACAACAGTTGCAACACTGCTAAGAGAAAATGAAAAAAAATCCACGATGAGATGGGCGTTTATGAATATGGCAAACAGCATTTTAGGTGCAGGGGTTATTGGTCAACCATTCGCGATCAGAAATTGCGGTATTGTTGGAGGATTACTCTCATACTTTCTGTTAGGAATCCTAACAGATTGGACTCTGGGTTTAATCATAGTGAACTTGACTCTTGCTGGCAAGAAAACCTACCAAGATACAGTAGAACACGTTATGGGGAGACCTGGTAGGTTGTTAATCCTGATCACGAACGGTTTGTTTGCATTCGGAGGCTGCATAGGATTTTGTATTATCATTGGGGATACACTTACCCACGTCCTACGATCAATATTTGGATCAAATAGTGTGTTACTCAGTAGAAATGTTGTTATAATTATAGCAACATGTTTTATTTCATATCCACTAGCACTTCAGCGTAATATCGCAGCACTTTCTAAAGCCTCATTTTTGGCTCTGATCAGCATGTTTGTTATTGTTATATCTGTTTTGGTTCGAGGTCCAATGCTGGACAAGTCCTTACGAGGAGGAAGTTTGAGTTTCTCAGAAATTTTTATCACACCTCGGATCTTCAGAGGAATATCTGTTATATCTTTTGCTATGGTATGCCACCACAACACTAGTTTCATTTATTTCTCGATGAAAAATAAAAGTTTAGCCAAATTCAAAAGACTCACTCACATTAGTTGCATTTTATCTATCGGCATTTGCATGATAATGGGCTATGGAGGTTTCGGAATTTTCCATGATAAAACAAAGGGAAACATCTTGAATAACTTCCAGTCTAACGACACCGTTATCAATATCGCTAGATTTTGTTTTGGTTTTAATATGCTGACAACGTTCCCATTAGAAATATTTGTTTTGCGGGATGTGATAGCATCGTTCTTAACAAATAAACAGGAACGACTAGAAGAAGATAATCGGCTGTCGACCAAAATACATTTCACCATTACAACCGTTCTGGTTTTTACTACCATGTCAATTTCACTTTTAACATGTAATTTAGGGGCTATATTTGAGCTTATTGGAGCAACTACGGCATCGATAATGGCTTATATTCTTCCGCCATATGTGAATCTCCTACTGACTAGTTCACCAAAATCCTTAAAGCAGAAATTGCCTTTTTATGGCTCCATTGTTTTTGGCTTCTTGGTGATGTTTGTCAGTAGCTTCCAAACCATAGCAGACGCAATAAAGAACCCTGGTGCAAGACACTGTGAAGTATGAATATTTATGTTATATATTATAAATGTATGAAAGTTACTCTTTAGTTATCGTCATCATCATCATCATCATCATCATTGACAAGAATTCGCTGGTGTTTTCTTCTTTTGAAAATGTCGCTCTGTACACCCTGTATTTCATCATCAGCTTCCAGCAAGTGTTTGGTACTCATCGTTTCTTCAGATTCTGATAGATCTGTATCAACGTATGGATCCTCTTCAATTACATGTTGAACGAGAGACGCAGAGTTCTCACTAGATGGATTTTGCTCCCCAGAGCCTCCTTGTCTTGATATTTCATGTAGGTCAGAAGATATTCTGGTTGATAAAGTTAAGAGGGACTTATCGGGTCCGCTAGCTGGTTCGTTAGACTTCAGATCTTCTATGGCAGGAATGGGCCCTCCAAATAAATCAGTGTAATCGTTTTTTAACTGTCCATGAAAGGCCATACGCTCCGATGAAAACTTTGCAAATGCTGAATATTTGGCCTCTGGTAGTAGACCACCGTTCCTATCTAGTAACCATCTCATATACATCTCATTTTCAAAGAATATTGGGTTTAAAAGGTCTTCATCATCTTCTGAATCACTAATAAACTCTTTACTAGTTAAAGGTTCGTGGTACCTAGTTTTGTACATAACTTCATTTTCAATGCTTTCTGATGGGGTCTCTCTAGATTTTTTCCTTCCATTTTGGCCAAGTTTCTTCTTTGCTTTAGCAATACCCTTTGGTAAGGAATCTGATCGGTGAGATTGCGTATCGGCAGAATTTAACTCTTTAAAATAGTCGTTATCATTCTCTATAAACTCATCATGTCGAATAATTGAAGGATCATTGTAATCGTAACTATCCTGACCAGTCCATCCGTCAGCTTCTCCAGAGCTTATTGTTGTCGGTTTTTTGGGCCGGATCAAATAAGAAGACGATGGCTGACCGTTCTCGGTTTCAAATGGAGTCGAGAGGTATTTTTTAATTATAAATAGAGCTTCATCAATTGATCCAACAGACACAGAATTTGGGAGAAAACACGGTTCCATTTTTGTTGCAGGAATGTCGTACCCAAGCAAAGAAAGTAATAGCCTGAAATCCTTGTCTTTAATCAAAGCTCTTTGTACGCTGGTGTTTCCATCAGCAGTGAATATTCCGTAAGCGTCATTCCCCATTCCGGATGGTTCATTTGTATCGCCAGAAATTTCTCTCTTTTTAGTAACCCACATTTCAAGATGTGTGATTAATGCTTCTATTAGATCCAATTTTCCGTCATCCAACAGGGTCGAAACTAAGATACCAAATTTCATATCTAATAATGCAACATCAGGAAGTTGCTCTTCATCTGGCAGTGTCCTAAAGATACTCGGAGGAACAGCAAAATAATCATCTCCTTTCTTACTAGAGGCCTCGCCATATTTCTGATAGAGACCTACCTCAGAATCGTGTAATAAGGGAAACAAAATGCCAACAAACCAAGCTGGAGATTTTTTGAACTTCTTCTTTAACATCGATAAAAAATAGTCAGCAAAATCATTAACATTCTTTCTAATTTTGCTGTTTCTTTCCATACCAGTTGGAGAAAGCATATCCTTCAAAATTAACAGAAAATCAAGTCTAAATAACAACGATTCTTCTTCTCCCTTTGTGCACACTCTGTGTATAAATTTGAAGGCCTTAGTTATGTATGGTTCATCCAAATCTTTGTACCTTTGCAAAAACTTGACATACGTATCAATAGTTGTTTCAAACATGTAATTTTTCTGAACTCGAGCAAAATTTATCTCTATTCCTCTGAAATTATCTATCAAATACTCCACTGCTTCCTCCCTACTCAGGTCTTCCGCGTCCATTAATTCCTTGATTGCCTCTTCTGTTAAAACTTTATTCTTTTTTATCTTAATCTTTTTGTTCTTGACGATTAGACCATTGTTTTGTTTATCGTGGAATTCCAATGTCTTTAATACAGTATGGGTCAGGTCGATACAGCTCATCATATACTGCAAGGAATGCTTACCTGCCGTTCTCGGTAAGCTTGAAAGAAGTTTTATCCTATCATCGCTGAATAGTTTGGTTAACATGTATTCGACTTCATCCTGCATGTCTGTTTCATTCTTCATATAAGTAGTTAATATTAAAAGCTCGTTGAAAGCAATCATGCCAGCATGTACAATAACCCAATTCCTTTGTTCAAACGAGGTTCTTAGTATAGAAGAAACCAAAATAAATGTTGTTTCTTTTAATGCTTCAGAAATATACTGCAAGGTGAGTGTTTCGTCCCTATCACACCTCATCCGCTGAAATTTAATAAACCAGGAAAAGGACAACAAATATTGAATTTTTTGAAGTGTCGTAACTCTGTCTTGTTCTGTAGTAAAGTAGTTTGTAACACTCTTCCATAATGGGTTGAATCCGTTGTCCAAAAAATCTTCTGAAAATTTCATAAATTTCTGTATTATTTGCGGTTGAAAATGCATTGCCTTTCCACTCGCATTGAGCAAGCTATTAGGCAGTCCTTCAATTAAAATTTCGTCCTTTTTTTGAAGACGCCGTTTGTTCCATGTCTTTGATTTATTCAGTTTATCCAGGGCGTTATCGTTATGAAGCATGTTTTGTCCTCCAGACACTGTGATTCTGGTTTTCTCGGGAGTTTGGATCGATATCAAAGCACCAAACCGGGAGTGGCGCGAAGATGTGTTATTGATCAGATTTTTTTTGAGTTCATGTTCTTTGGCCAGCATATTTGCGAGCTGGAGACCTGCGGTTGTCGTGTTCCCATGCTCGGAGTGACGGCCTTCTAAGCTTCCTAATATCATATTCTGATCTAGATCTTTCGTCAAATAAAAGAAGACTTCAAGCAAAGGAACATTGAGGAAATCCTGATCAAATTCTTTTGAAATTAAATTGGAAAGAGTCAAAAGCAAGCTGAACACTTTATTTTTATCGAAGGCGGCAATAACGTTGTTCAACGAGATGTCGTCCATAGAAACGTTGACAGGAAGCATATCAATGGTGAAAAGCCCTTTGGAAGATATAGCCTTCTTTGATGAGACATTGAACTCGCCAGGCTCAGTAGCAAGGATGTTCCTGAAGAAGTTGAGCACCAACCTGATGATCATGTTATCACGTGCAGATCTATCCAACTTGTTGATCCTGATGGAGTTTAGAGCAATCCGAACTGCAGCCTTGAGCACTTTGCCCTTTTCTGTACACAGAATTGCCTTTTTGTAGACCAATTGGTGTTTCTTCAATTCGGTGTAGTGTAAAACTTGGTTTTTGGAGGATTCCCCTGTGAGACTGATAGGCCATGTCATTAGCGCCATAAGCTGTATGCAATTCAGAGCAATATTGTTGTAGTGCTCTTTATTCTTCATGAGATGTGTGGAGTTGTCGGTACTCTTCATCTTCGCCTCGAGAGCGCACTTCGTTTCCCAGTCTACTATTATTGGTATCAGGTCATCGGTCAAAATTTGGTAATGTGCCGCGGCCATTGCCACGTCCCACCTGTTTTGCTGGTCGTCGACAAGCTTAAACCACCGTTTCAGATCACGGAGGCACGCCAAACAGTCATCGCCCAGTTTATACGGTGGTGGATCGAGCTGAGATGTGTAGTCAGGCCCACCGATTGCCGTGGCAAGCAGGGCGATTCTTGCCTTCAGGATGGTTATTGACTCATCTTCATCCATATTGTTGAAAGAATAACACGAATCTGCCACTTGTTTGGCTTTCTGCACTTTGCGAGGTTTGCCGCGTTAGCTGCAGCTGCTACACGTCAAATAGCCATCGTGAAGACGTGTGAGAGCTCCACAACATATCACGACAAACGGTAGCTGCGTACGTAGTCCACGGAGCCATTACGATACTACTGCGCTGCTCGGTCACGTTATGACGCATATAATGATATATGTATAAAATCCGAAATACTGCGTGTGCGACCATAAATAACAGAAGTTATTCAACACCCAAGCATTACGGCCAATACAAACAGCAAAAAAGATGGTTGACGGCTGGTCTCTACCGTGTCTATCTACAGGGAACCAGGCAGACCGACAGGCCCGGCGCCTGCAACGTCGTCTTCGTCGGTTTGCCAACGATAAAACGCCCAGAGGTCTAGGGCCTGTGCTGCGCAGCACAGGACATTTTTCTCCGCCATGGTCTGTCAAGCGGTCCGTCACGGTTTGTACCGTCGCGGGCCCGCGCTTGGCCGACATACTTCACATGATATTTCGTGCCGGTTTCGCAAATTCTTCGAAGCTTCATTACTCTCCAGCGTGCCATCGTAAATCAAGAAAACAATTGAAAATATTAGCTCTCATTTGTCGTGCGGGCCTATTAAGTCCGTCGAAAACAACAAGTGCGTTGTGCTGCCCTTGTAGTTTGGTCCTCGGCTAGAGAAAAACCCTTGCTGCTCGGAGAGACCGGTCGTTATCTGACTGCCGTTCGTGCGCAGGCGGTGCTACAAAACCGCCAGTTCGTCCGTCGTGGTCTTTGTTTAGCAAAACCGAGACTGGCGATGCAGCGCTTGAGCCGTCCGCGCAAACTTAGAGAAACAGGCCCTATATGCCTCCAGGGCTATAGAGGACGGGCTCGACTGCTTCTGGGCTTGTGGCGGGTGGAGCAGACCAGCGCGTCGCATGCGAGCTGGAACAAACTACGGCACCGCGGCCGCAGCCAAGACTTGGCACCTACACCTCGCAGGCCTTCTCGCCACGCAGACGTCTCCGGTGGCTCCGGTGGCTACGGCGCCTTCGGCGCTGCCCTGGCCACCGTACGGTCCTGAAGACGCTGGAGCAGTATGGCATCGTCCTACACGGGAATGGCGACTGCTGGAAAAAATAAATGACGGCATAAAAAATAGCATCAATTTTTCGCTATCCCAAGGGGCCAGATGGCGGGCGGACCGGCCGTGTCGCCCATCCTGGGCCTCTTTGGGAGACGAAAAATATGTAAAGAAAGAGGCTCTAATTCTTGTTCCAAGCTCTTGGAATTCTTACCTTTTTCCAGTCTCTGTTTTCTCGTGCTACACTGAACTCCACGACATTTATACAGAATCTTGTCCGCCCTGCCACAGTCGCTCTGCCGGCCAGCGAAAAAGAATAAACGGGCTCTTACGAGGGGAGGGAATTAACGGAGGCCAGTTACCCAAAAAAGCGATCTGGGAAGGATATTTAAAGCAAATGGCAATTCCTTTACGTAAATATTTAAAGCTAATGCGATAAAGGGAAACCCATTCTTATTTTTGTTTCGGCCCTAACTGATGTGTTGGGTACAATTGACACTGTTTTTCTTAGAGACTCTTGCGATATAACTGGAGAGAGGGCAATAAATTTCAAGGACTCTGTCGAAGTGGGAGTTCTTAAGTAAAGAAAACACCCAATTGAAACAAGGCGATACGTTTTCGAACGCAGAGCTTGCATTTAGAAGCGTAAGACTAGACAAGACAGGCACATAGCAGTGGCTTCGCTGGCTTAGAGACCAACCGAGGACTACACCTGTCGTGAGTTCAGAGACGCAGCAGAGCCCAGAGCGACGTGTGCCGGTAGGACGCTAAGATCTGGATCAACCAGCAGGAAGAGGGGATTCTCGCGCGGAAACAGCATTACGAGGAGGGTGTATGGGCACGAGACAGCTGAGACCACAGTCAACTTTGTTTTTCACCACGTCGCATTTTCTAGAGTTAGAGCACTCTAAGAACAGGAGTGGTTTTGTGTGAACTTTCGGACGGTCCCCCAATACCCCAAAAGAAGAAGATTTTACTATATTTATTTCAATCCTAGTGGCATTCAAACCCGTCCACACAACTATTGAGGTCGGACAGCATATTCTAAACTGTTTTTATTTTTTTTGCTTTCTGTTCATTGCAGTGCCTTTGGTGATCAATATATTCCTTAATTCAAGACGTTTCTACAATCTTCATTTCATTTCAGTATAGTTTACTAGAAGGAAGTCAGCCTTTTGTTTTTTTTGAATTTTTCCACATTACAGCATGTCTGATGATAACCAAAAGGACGTGGCGGAGGAGACGGTGCAGAGCATCCCCCATCCGCCATCTGCCACTATCGAGACGTCATCAGAACCACCAAGAACACTATGGATGGGAGATCTGGATCCCTCATTTGATGAGAACACAATACAGCAGATATGGCAGCACCTCAACAAGAAAGTGTTTGTCAAACTCATAAGGGCCAAGAAGAACCTACTGATTCCATGCAGCTCGACGTCCACAATACCCTCAGAATCGCACGACACTGAGACAGATGTTAACACTGAGGACAAGGGAGAGCAAGGTGAGAAGTCAGGCGTTACGGCCCAGAATTCCAGTAACAACCAGGCTGCTGGCCCACAAGGTCAAGTGGATAACACTCACAAGATCAGTATCAACGGAATCTCGTTCATTGATCCGTCTACCACGCCATTGCATCATGCGGGTTACTGTTTTGTAGAGTTCGAAAACCAACAAGACGCCCAATTTGCGCTTTCATTGAATTCTACGCCTCTACCGAATTTTATTTCCACTTCCACAAATTTACCTACTAACCCAACTGGTCAACGGAATTTCAGACTAAATTGGGCTTCAGGGGCAACCCTTCAAAGCTCGATTCCGTCGACACCGGAATTCTCCCTGTTTGTAGGTGATTTGTCGCCGACAGCAACCGAGGCAGATTTGTTGTCGTTGTTTCAGCAAAAATTCAAATCTGTTAAAACAGTACGTGTCATGACCGATCCCATAACAGGTGCGTCTCGTTGTTTTGGCTTTGTTAGGTTTGGTAATGAGGCTGAGAGAAGGAGGGCATTGATAGAGATGAATGGTGTCTGGTGTCAGGGCAGATGTTTGCGTGTAGCTTACGCTACTCCAAGGAACAATATGATGTGGCAAGTACAGCAACAGTCTGGTGCAGGTGGAAATGGTCAACAACAACAACAGCAGCAGCAGCAGCAACCACGTCAACCATCTACCCCGCTGCTGGTGAAGACAGCAAATAATCTCATGAATGGACAACAAAATGTTACCAGTTCCAATATTTATTCGATGTCTATGCAACCAAAACAGTCGTCCTCAAGTGCTTCTAATAATGGTTCTATGTCTTCAAATGTATCTGGGCCAAACAGCGGTATGGATTCGATTGCATCAATCAACAAAAGTTCCAACATTATTCAAAATTCCAACAACCATTATTCAGATTACTCAACGACTCAAGCGTACACAACGGATCCAAATAATACCACTGTGTTTATAGGCGGTTTAACTCCAAAAATCACAGAAAATCAGCTACACGTGTTATTTGCTCCCTTTGGTAATATCTTAAGTGTCAAGATACCGCCAGGTAAAAATTGTGGGTTTGTTAAGTTCGAGAGTAGGATTGATGCAGAAGCTGCAATTCAAGGAATGCAAGGTTTCATTGTAGGCGGTAACCCGATTCGACTTTCTTGGGGAAGAACCACCCCTATGAACTCAAATAATTCGAATTCTTTGGGGCAAGGACAAAATGTGGCGCCACAACAGCAGCAGCAGCAGCAGCAGCAGCAGCAGCAGCAGCAACAACAACAACAGCAGCAGCAGCAGCAACAGCAACAGCAACAACTCTACCAGCAGTATTTTAACCAAAACCCTCAGCTGGGGTTGCAACAGCAAGTTCAATATCCAGTAGCTGCCACAAATCAGAACTTGGCCTACAAGCAGATGTCCCAAGTCCCATCTACCTCTTCTCAGTCAGGTTTGAATGTGTACGGAGGGCAGTCGGGCATACCGTACTATATGTCGCAACAAAATCCAAATTCGATGTGGAACCAGTCTACCCAATGGAACAATCATGGCCAAGACATGGTACAGCCATACATCAATAATGCGCCTGTAACATATACAAATAATAACACAAGCATGATGATGAGTGGCAGTATGCCACAGGCAAATATGGGGACGTCTTTGCTACAGCAACAGATGTCCACGAGCTATGGTATCATGCCTACTAACCAATTGAATAATGTTTCAACGTTGAATTCGCAAATGAATATTCCAACCTCGGCAGCTATTGGCTCTGGAAACAATGTTAATATTAAGAGATCAGAAAGTTCAGATATTGCTGTTGACGGAAATAACAATGGTCTGGCAGGTGGCCTGCATACCAGTAATACCAATACAGGAGAAATCTCACAGGGACACCCGTCAGCTTTACGTTGATTTTTCGGAACAGCTCTACTTTCTAGTCTTTGTGTGAATATACGCTGAATCTAAAAGAGTATTAAGCTCAGTCTAAAAAATTGATTTTCTTTGACGTTCGAGATGTATTGTTTTTTATTTTCAGATGATAAATGTGTGTATATGAAAGAAGGGCCTAGAGCTTACATTAATAATAATTACGGTTTGATATTTATGTCTTTTAACTGCATTTTACTATGCTATAATCATCCTATCTCTGCCTATATTTCTGCCATTGTGGCTTCTGCCTTCTGTATATGAAGGTTTAGTTAATGAGTCTTTAGTATTTTTTAAATATAAGACGGAAATTTGGCCCAATAGAGAGATAGAGCTTTTAAAAACGAAAGTACGTAGAATAGCTTCAAGCTTACCTTTTTGATGACACTGTCACTACAATTAGCTCATAGACTACAGGACAAGCATGTTTTGCTTATTGGGGGTGGAGAAGTTGCTAACACGAGGTTAGCAAAGCTATTGCCCACTGGTTGTAAGGTAACGTTAGTAGCGCCAGATATTCATCCGGATATAATTGCGAAGTATGTACGCGAGAAGGAACCCTGGGTGTGCGGTTCAATATTCAGGTTGATCAAGGAGAAGTTTACCGACTCACACCTGCAGCTACAGTCTTCAGGTAACAACAGTGGATGGGAATTCATTATGACGTGCATCCCAGATCCAGCACTCAGCAGTCACATATATCACAAGGCAAAACAACTCTTTGGTAATCAACAAATGGTCAACGTTGCCGATAATCCTCCTCTCTGCGATTTCTATTTCGGGGCCAATATTGAGATGGGAACGGGTGATAATACGCTCCAGGTTCTCATAAGCTCAAATGGTACATCTCCGAGATTCAGCGCGCTAGTACGAGACAAAATCAGTCATGTTTTGGAAAACGTCAAGGTTGAAGACAGCCTAGACAAGCTTGCTGCTTTACGGAGCAATATACGCAATTTGACAGAATGTGATGACATCAAATTTAGGATGAACTGGATCAGACAGTGCACAAACGAGTTCGGATTGGCAGAATGTCAGTACATGGATGTCCCCAAATTGACGGAGCTTTTCCGGGAAATGCTTAAAACCAAGTCTCTCAGATTCCCTGAACGTCAGGATTTCATTAGCAATTATTCGGTGCGTCCTTGAGCGTGAATCGCGCTCGTATTCTGGAATTGTTCGTGTATGAGAAGTAATAAAAAACATAAATATATAATCTAACCGTAATCTATACAAATAAGACAGTGCCGTCGGCGCCGACACAGCATCAGCCTTTAATGATGTGAACCGAAAAATAGCATTTTGAAAGCTAGAGGCGCGCTCTGACGTCTACTCGAACTTGGTGGATTTCTCGTAAATCTCGCCTCTTCTGGCAGCGAATTTGATGGCCGCGTCAGTGCCTTCCTTAACAACTGCAATTCTCATTGTTGCGAGAACGTTGTGAGCAGCATTGGAGTGTCTGTACACACCACCATTGAAAGCTTTAGTGGCATCTTTGCCTAGTGCCGCTTGAAGTAGGGTTTCACCACCTGGATGTTCAGTGATGTAACCTGACACGTCGTGAACGATACCAGAAATGACAACTAAGCCCTTTCTCGACTCCGTCTGCTTCAAGAACTCGTTCTTGTCCCACACAGGCAAGCTTGTAAGAGTTGGACCCCAGTTCAAGTGAGAACGTTGACGGTCAAGCTTCTTTTGTTGCTGTTGGACTAGAGCCTGCTGAATGGCGTTCTGTGAGAACTTCTTCAAGTCGTAGGAGAGGCCAACTAGAGAAGTCAAGTAGATGATAACCTTTGTTGGGTCGTACTGGTACCACTTGATAGCGTTTCTGTAGTCGGTTGGGAACTCGTGGTGGAAGTTGTGGTAGCCCTCGCCGAAAGTGACCAAAGCTGTTAGCCAGTTATCACGAGGAGTTCTCTTATCATCGAATGGTTGGTCACCGATGTAGTGTGCCATAGAGTTAATGCAGAAAGTGGCCTGCTGAATGGTGAAGACACGGATGATACCACCGTAGATGAATCCTCCCATGTAGTCGTTGAAAAAGTAGCCGCAGAAGAGAGTTGGAACAACAAAGGCAGATAGGATCATGATAATGATGTAGTGTCTGTGTTGGAATCTGACAATCCAGTCGTCAGTCAAGTCTTCGATGTCTGCTCTAGCACGGTGCTTTGGGTTTGGCTTTACCAGCATCCAGCCCATATGAGAGTACCACAAGCCCTGGCGAGCGTCGTATGGGTCTCTGACTGTATCTGTGTAACGGTGGTGAATTCTGTGAGAGTGGCCCCACCACTTGATTGAACCCTCTACGGAGGCAGCACCAAAGAATGCAAAGAAAAGCCTTAGTGGCCATCTGGCACTGTAAGCCCTGTGCGACCACAATCTGTGATACCCAGCGGTAACGGAGGCACCACCCATGGCGTAGTAGATGAAAGCAAAGAGGCCCACCTTCCAAGTCAGTTGGACTTTACCTGATAGGGCGAAGTAAAAGCCGATCATTGGAATGCCGACGACCAGAACCATGTTCAACCAGTTGAGATGCTGGTGCCAGTTACTCAAAGTCCATGGCATTTCGGAGATGTGTCTGTTCTTGGCGTACTTCTCCTTCTCCTCCTTGTCTCTGCGTAGCAGATAGTCCATGTTGGAGTCGGTCTTTGGGTCAAAGTTCACCATTTCCTTGGAACCCATAAGGGAACCCAGTCCGTTGACAACACGAACGGACTTTTTGTTGGCGCCTGAGGCCAACATGTTAGCATTGACTAGATCAACTTCATCCATCGACATTTCTGTTGATTTGTGTGGCGGTGTCTTATTGGTGAGCTATTACAAACTATGTCCAATGAATCTTTTGCTTCTGACTGTGGTTCGCTGCCTTATATAGTTATCGTGTTCACAGGCGCTCTTTCCTTTTACTGTGTAATGAAAGCGATTAAAAATTGTTGAATCACATTGTCTCGGCAAACGTGATATTCGATCCAACAACCCTTACACGCAGTAATGGGCTGAGATTCATCTCCGGGCACCTGGAGGCAAGCATCCATAGTGGAATACATGGTCTATTAAACGAGGTATGTGTTCAGTTGCTGTTGGAACCGATTTAAGATTGTTGAGTGCCCGCAGAGCGATATATGCGAGTCTGGCTGTGCTCGCAACATTGCATGACCAAGATTACAACAGGGTCTGCTCTGTGATCTCACTTGCGAGCCCAAGCACTTTCTACATTGCTTGGTCTAATCACTTTTAAGCATCAATCTGTGTTGCGTTCTCTTGAGCCGCATACTTTGACTCCGTCTGGATTTGTTCTTAATCGCAGAGGTTCCGAGACTCATCGCGCTATCGATATTTGCGATATATTTCTGGGTGGTTGCGCTCAACAAAACAGACAGAATAAGAACAAAGCGCACGTGATGTGGAGCTGGAGTCTGGCCTCTTCTTAGCCATTCAAAGGCAATGTTGGTCCCAGAAAGTAGAGCAGCCTTCCGTCCCTCTTTGTCCCTCGCAGCTTTCTTTGTAGATCTTTGAGCTGCCAATTTTGTAACTGGGCTGAAACCTATTCGTTCCGCCCGTTGGGATTATCGGCGAAATTAAGCAAGCCAAGTATTGTTGAGAGATCATATCAGTGTCGCATGCCTGCGGGATCCGCACATTCTGCGGCATGCACGGCCCAGTCGTTCCCGGCGGCGATTGTTGGAATCACAGCTGTCGGCCACAACTGCTGGGCAGGCGAGGCGGCTACTGCCACTTGCCCTGTGGGCCAGCCACTGCTGCGCCAGGGAAACACAATCAGTGCCCGGCGCACACCGCTGCAAGGTGGTCGGTGGATCTTGGCCCTGAGACATCACAGGCAGCGATAAATACACTAGAGCCGCCATTCCTGCCCTGCGCTTTACCTTGCATGCAGCCCACCGAAGGGTACACCGTCCCGTTCGGTTGCCATCTCTGGTGGCTAAGCTGGACCGGGACGAGCAGTCTGCACTCGGGAAGCTGCGGCTGATCGCCATTCCGCCGTTGCCCAGAGATCTCGGTGCATGGCATATCTTGGCATCCTAAAAATGTGTGCTGAGCAGTCCAGTTATGGAGGTAAAGGCAATTCCTAAAATGTGTATTGAGCAGCCCAGTCATAGGGGTAAAAGGCGATGAGGCGGAGATTCGTTGCAATAGCAGGGCACAGACGTTCGGCACAAGCACACTCCGGTGATGAAATAGGCTGGGGCGCGGGCTCAGCGTCTGTGCTCGTGACGCCAAGCCTCCAAAAGTCTCTGAATGCGGTTTCGTACGGCATGTCGGTAACTATCACACAGTCACTACGTCGGGGGCCGCCAAGCTCCAGCGGGACACACCGTATTGAGCTCACATTCTCGGCACCAATGTGTTAGCAAATGTCGCTGCACCAAGGGGGTTGAGCTCCGCGTGGTGGGCCTTTCCGTGTCTGCTCTAGCTCTCCGGGTTCCATGTGTTCCATCAGCAGCATTTCTAGTGCTGTCTCGACCGCGCAAGTCTTTCTTTACTGGGTTTCCAGGGGCATACATTTTTTTCAGCCACAGATCAGCCTTCACCTGGTCTCGTAGGCTTGTAAATCTGCATACGGGGGAGACTCTCTAGCCCTGCTCCCTAACCACTCTCATCCTGCCTATATACAAGCGTAGGGATGAGCTGTTTGCACTTGCAGTTCTTCGTAAATAGCTCTCACAGCAGCCGCCCACATGCTACAGAATGTTCCACAACCGCTTATTGAGAAGTGTTCTGTCTACTCCGGTCTTACGTATGGCGCAGGTTTCAGCGACTAATAATATTTCTTTCCAAATAGAAACGCCTGGCTAACCTAATGCACATAGCAGGGGAGCGCGTACTAGCCACAAATGAAGAACATCAGCCGTGGACATAAAGCGATATGTACTGTTGTGCTTACATTGTCTTTGACACCACGTGCGAACATATAGCTGGCTATTCGTCTATTTTGGTATTCGATCAGGTCAAAACCAGAGTTTTGCCATGCATGTTTAAAAGCGTTTCCTCTCCATCCAAGATATAATTATATAGTCCTAGAGTAATATCAGTAAAAGACCCAATTCGTAGCAATGATGAGCTGCTAACGCTTGTTGTAAAATGAAGGCAGAAGTAATTAAAGTTTCGCATGAGAGGTAATGGTTTCACGATCAAGTTTAAGCTCGCATTTTGTTAACTGAAGCGAAAAGAGAGTTCGCGCCTACAAACGTAAATTTAAGGAACTGATACGCATAAAATCTACAATTCAAAGACACAAATCCGTACTCTAATGACTTCTTGATTACCACATGCGCATAATAGGCCTATGATATATCTTTGCCAAGTTTTTGCCGCTAGGTGAGCACGTGGTAATATCTAGAAACCCTATACAAGAATCGTTCCGCCCATAATGCAGGCTAAAAACCAGCATAAAAGCCATTCATCTGGAGGGTATTGGAGAAACCATCCAAAAAAGAAGATTACTGTGTACGGCGGTGACTCTAGGCACAAGTTAGCTGATTCCGCAGTCTCTCTACCTCCAACGTCAAACCTGCAGGGACCTCTAGGGCGACTCCATCCTATTGTGAACCCCCGGATAAAGAACAAACAATTTTTCGCTGCTGTACCTGTGAAGCTTACGATCGAGCACGTTCACCTTGAAAAATTGCTTTGTGCTTACTGCGCAGCTCATAGTGAACGAAGAAAGTCTTGACGCTGGAGAGAGCATCCCTGCGTGCAGCACGCCTCCACCAGCTGATCAGAGAAAACCTAAAACAGCATACTTGGAGGGCAACGCAAGTCGAAGACCCTCCGATGTGCACCCTGTAGAGTTAAAATCTCTCTGTTCTTGAATTTGAACTCCACATTGCCATGGGAACCCCGGATGTAATTAATTAATTGCTGGATCTTCCTCAGACCTGATTTTCATAATCTATTTTTTCTCAAGGAAAATATTTATGAATGGACTGAACGAGGGATTATCGTTTGGGTGTATATATATAATACAGGAGCTTTGGAAAATCAAAGTAACCTCCACATAAGAGAAACACAGTAAGTAGTCGTTCAAGAGCTAGCGTACGCACATATAGTCACACCAATGTCGAATAACAACAGTGGTGCCAGCAGACACGCATCGATAGTGGAGATGCTGTCAACGCCTCCGCAACTCCCTCAACATCAACACCATTCACTCCCAAAGGACAAAAATGGGAATGTGCAGGAAAACACGTACGAGGGAAACGGAAGAGAAGGGAGTAACTCTGACGCATCTTCGCTTCATCATAACCAGCACAACGAATCATCATCATCTATTTCGTCCATGGGATCATTACCTTCCATTGGAGGTTCAAACCTTCCACCCATTGAGGCGACCTCCTCGCCAATAACACAGACCACTAACCAATGTTTGATGTCTGTCCACAGCCAGAGATGGCAGCATATTCAGCTCTCGCAGCTGATAGAGCAAAATAAGTTGATATTTATTCCGGGGTCAGTCTCCGTCGAGGAGGCCTTTAACACAATGGTCAAGTATCACTTGACATCGTTACCTGTGGAAAGCTTCCCAGGAGATATGAACTGCCTCACTTTTGACTACAATGACCTGAATTCATATCTTCTCCTTGTTTTGAACAAAATCCAAGTTAAAAATAAGACCCTTGCACACGACTGCCAGAATGGTAAGCCAGTGCCCGTTGGGGAGGTTATTAAGTTGACACCAAAAAACCATTTCAACAAATTAGTTGAAACTGAAAACTTATCTACAGTAATGGGCATTCTGGGCTCCGGGGTGCATCGTGTAGCGATAACCAATGTGGAGATGACACAAATCAGAGGTATTCTGTCACAACGTCGTCTGATTAAGTATTTATGGGACAACGCGAGGTCATTTGCTGGCCTGGAACCATTACTGAATTCATCCTTACAGGATCTGAAGATAGGTGTATTAAACACACACGCAAAGCCAACATCAAGACAGTCCCGGGTAATTTCTATCCAAGGCGAAGAGCCATTAATCATGGCGTTGTACAAGATGCATACGGATCGTATCTCTTCAATAGCAGTGATAGACCATCAAGGGAACTTGATAGGGAATATCTCGGTTACAGATGTTAAACATGTCACAAGAACTTCCCAATACCCGTTACTACACAAAACATGCCGTCATTTCATATCCGTGATATTGAACTCGCGTGGCTTAGAAATGGGCAAAGATTCTTTCCCTATTTTCCACGTCTATCCTACGAGTTCTCTGGCTAGAACATTGGCAAAATTGGTAGCTACAAAATCACACAGATTGTGGATTGTACAACCGCCTTCAGAGCCCATTAGCATCTTATCCGACCAGGTAGGAAACAACATGGGAAACTCGGCTTCGCAGCTACCTTTACCAACAGGCGCTAACCCAGGTACCTCCCCAAAGAATATCACCCTTTCACCCATAATGTCAGCTGTTGAAGAACCCCACTCCCCCAAAAACTCAGCTCACCCAAGCTTGTCGTCAGGTGCCGGCCCAGGCACCAATTTATTTGAAAAGGAATATCGTACAGGCAAATTAATTGGTGTCGTTTCTCTTACAGATATTTTAAGTTTGTTGGCAAGAAGCCAAACCGAACATAAACAAGTGGATCCACAGACCGCCAGAAGACAGAGAGGTCCTGCCGTCTAGGCTCAGTAGAGCATTTTTGGAGAAGTTTTTACCATTCAATCCGATTATTAACCGATCTAATCATATAGTGAACAATTATCAAACCTACTACTTTTCCGTGCATGCTGACACAAATAAATAAATTAAACGTAGCCTTAACTACATAGTCTCTATATACACGTATAATATGAACGCGCATTGACTGTGCTAAAATAATCACGTGCGAGAAGACCTAGACCATCAATTATTTTCAGATGACTTAAGGATATCGGAGAAACAGCTTGTGAGAATAAACACTTCAGAGCCGAACCAAACCATTGTGATGTTATTTAAGGTACCTACACCGTATGGAACGTTATCCAAAGGGAGCAGACTGTGCTTTCTTAGGTGCAATTCTAGTTATAGTGATGTTCCTAAATCGTTGCTTGAGAAGCAGGCAAAACGCATGAATGTCAGTCAGAAGAATAAAGACTCCTCCAATTTAGTGTTGGTTTCATTGCAAGATATTGGAGCTCTTTTTCAACTGAATTCGAATACCAATGGAGATGATGAAATAATTGTGCAACAGAACAAATTGGCTTTGCATAAATCTCTTGAAAGAGGTGAACTAGAAAAGCTTTTAAAAAATGAGTTTCAGTGGTCATCTCAGTATTTAATCGATACCGAAGACATTATGAAAAAGTTTCCAAAATTATCCTTACAGAATATGCAACTAATTAATGAGGCTTATGAGGTCCAAAATATTAACGACTGGCGGAAATTGCAGCCATTTATGAAGCAGCTGATGTACTATGTTGGCTATGGTTCACATGGGCCTCGATCGGGGCTGCCGTTTGGGCCCAACATTAAACCTGTCGATCTGACATTCAAAGAAAATGTTAAGATTTCTTCAAAGGCACAAACCAGAGTACATCGACTACCACAAGCAAAGCAAACCAATGTTTTAGCAGTCACAAAACAAAGAAGAAACGAATTCATGAAGGACAAACTAGACCCTGTTAGTTTATTCTTTATCAGTATTACCTCACTGGTATCAGCTCTTATAATGGTGAAAGAATTGAGGCTCAGAAGATCGTTAGAGATTGACAAAACAGCTGATGCTGTCATCAAAGAACAACCGGACATTTCTTGATAACGGACCACTAATATATGGTGTTCCTTCCAGTAAATGCCTTACTTTTTTAATATATTCAGTTTATTCACTTGCTTTTATACATATTAATTAGGTTTTGAATGGAGCTAATTCTTGAGGATTAGATGCAAAAGGTTGTATCTTGGGTGTGAGATATATCTGCGGGTTCTCTTGAGCAGACTGGCAAGACTAGAAGTAATAATTTATTCTTCATTATCATCTTCTTCATCGTCGTCCTCATCATCATCCATATCGTCCATATCGTCTTCCCATGATTTCTCAACTGTTTCTTTAACCCGTTTGGTATACTGAGATTTGTGGTCTTTAAATAATGTAGCCGCCTCTACATTGGCGGGAGATGCTGGATTTGGATCATTAAACAAACTCTGGATAGATGTCAATATCGAGGCCACATCGTATGTCGGCGTCCATCTGTTTTGCAAAATATCTAAACATATTTCGCCATTAGCATACACATTAGGGTGAAACATTTCACTTAAAAACTTTACATGCGGTGGTTTGTTGGGATATTCTTCGTCAAACTCAAGCAAAAGTCTAAATGTTCCATCCTCATAAGGTGTATCTGCAGGACCTATGATCATTGCATTCCAGACCATCACGTTGTCTGGTAATGGAGAGGCAGATACTCCCGGTGGGGCATCTTCTTTCATGCGCTATTGCGGAAACGTTAGTAGAATACCTTTAACAATAAACTTAACTTCTAACCCCTATATGAAACATACCTTGAAATCTCTCATTAACCTTCTTCTGGCAGGAGTGGACATTTTCTAAAACTTGGTACTATTCTTCGCTTGACGCTAATCTCTTTTGTCGTTCTCTATGAATTTGCCACACACCAAACTAATTTAAGCAAAATTGTATCGTCTATCAGTCACAAAGAACAGTATACTATATAGTTTCTCTACTAGCCTGTAATCCTATGCCTTTATTATAATTATCAAATGTTCTTTGCCTTTCCAAACCTTATAAATGTTCTGATTGATTTCTAATTAGTGTATTGGGTTACTTACCAAATCACATGACCTAACATATTTACGATCTACAAGCCTGCTTGCAGTTAAATATGACAAACATATGTACCCGCATGCGTGATACCGTTTATTTCCAACTTTGCTACCCAATTTTAATGAAGTTTATTTTCACACTTTGTCTAACTGCAGATTCTCTGTTTGTTTCATCAGATTTCCAAGCTTTAAAACTGTGTCGGTACCGTATCCATGGATGGAGTGGATTGTTAGGTCACCATTCCAATAGTCCGCGTATACTTTGCACATTGCCAGCCCAATTCCCAACTTATACCTAAAAGACCTTTCTAGAAGTCCAATTAATGGCTTTTCAAATCTAAAACGGCCCTTAGTTAAATTGGAGTGACTCATTGGCTCCAAGGCAGTGTGCATGTACGGTCTATGTGCATCTTTGGAGTTGTATTTCAAGTTTTTCTCGTCATATAAATGGTCATACAATGAGACGGTTTGTAGACCTGGTAATTTATGGAAGTTCCTCAGTGACTCCATTGCACGCTCCTTCGATTTTCCAAATGACCAAACGTTCTCCTCTTCGTGCTGTAAACCTCCAGCCTTATCAGAGAAACGGAATAGAAACGATTCCTCATTTTTTATTACGGTAACTCTAATGGATTCCGGATTCTCCAACCCTTTTCTAATATATTCTTTCATCGTAGCTTCATAGGAATTCCGTAGGATTTCAGCAAACAGATATTTCAAATGTGTCGGCAAAAAATAGAACTTCAAGTTAATATCTCCATCAATAATGAACTCTGGCATTTTAATTGTGTCAAAATACATATCCCTTATGAATTTCTCACACATGGAACTCGCTAACAAGAGATAATCCTTAGCAGAGCATTCTTGGAAAATATCACCCAAGACCAATGTATTTTCCTTTTTGCCACTCATATAGTTAGATGTTATGCTTATATGTTCCTCCACAATCAATCTACGTGAGATACGTGCTCTTAACAAACTCGAGAGAAGCTGATCCATTTTGTCTTGTGGATATAGGTCAAGTATAGTACATTCTAAGGCACCCATGACTAGATGGGGTAGATTTAATGAATTGAAATCCTGTAAAATCTGAGTCAAAAATGCACAAAATTTATAGTTGTCTTCAATTGTCTTGATACTGGGATATTTTCTAAATCTTTCGAAGATGTTGTAGTAAGATTCATACACTTGCACAAAGTGAAAATTGTTCACAACATTGAACGGGAGATGCTGCAGAAAATCAATCTTGTGAGCCATTCTAATTGCTAACTCTTCCTTAACGAACCTGCCCGAGTTTATTATTTTTTGTTTGGTTAACTTCGTTGAGTCATCATAATATTGAGCCAACTGCATTAAGGACATAGGGTGTGCATCCTTCTCCAAATAGTTTTTTATTAGAACTGTCTCGTTGTGGTAATAATGCTGTTGATTCACATGTTTAGAACGCAATGGATATGCTTTCATAGTTTCATGGACGAACGGAGCTAGCTCTTCATTTACTGGCTTAATCGGAGAGTATCTTGTAAAATCAGGGATTTGTGAGATGTTAGGAGTCCGGACAGAATGCTTCCATCTTAAACAATTTATTCTTATAGGTTTCATTATTATTGTCATCGATCTCGATTATAATACAATAGCTTTACTATCGTATTCGCAATCTGTTGCTAATATGATTTTCCACGCCCTGTTTGTGGAAAACATTATATATATTTCACAACTACTTTAACAAAGTGTAAGGAAATCAATTTAAGTGGTTTAATATGTATTATAAGTCGATACAGGAACCGACAGCCCACCCAAGAAAGAGAAAAATTTCAACTCCAAAGCTCAAAGAATGTCTGAGCCGGATAAAAACATCTCCGATGGTATGTTCATTTTAATAAAAAATTTGTTTAAATTGGCAACAGTCTTTTCGTTGTCACAGATTGTCTAACTATTAAATGCCATTTACTAACAATAAGGAAGTTAATCTAGAAGCATCTAACGCTAAAGAAGAGAGTTCTGAAAGCTCAAAATTAAGTGATAAATCCGCAAATGATAATAAAAATGAGGTGGATAAAAGGCCTTTAGAAACTGAAAAAGATGAAAGCAAATCGAGTAATAAAAGAGCTAAAAAAGAGAGCAAGAAAATACCAAATATTGCAGAAGAACTAGCTAAAAATAGGAATCATGCTAAAGCAATATCACCATCACCAACTTTAAATTCGGTGAATTCTTCAAGGTTGAATGACTCTGTCAAAACTGAAACAGAAACTGTGGTACCAGAAATCATAGAACAAGCAATGCCTGCTAAATCCACTAACGGACCTAAAAAAACCACACAGATGAGAATATCGTCTTTACTATCACCAAATGATGAAGAATCCAGCTCTCCCAAAATAGAGACTTCTAATTCTATGACTTCTGCCGCTTTACCCATGGATCAAGTTCTTACCAAAAATATGCCAGTAACTTCTTCTACGACGGGTACACAGAAAGTAATATTACCAACACAATTGCCTGGTATAAATACACGCACAATAAATCAAAATTTTACCACAGGTACTAACGGGACAGATGTTTTGATAGCGAGAATCAAGTCTCCAGTAACATTTCCAGAGAAAAATCAGTTAAATCTAAAACGAGCCAACAGTACAACAGTTGTAAATACACCTCCTGCACCGGCACCAATAACGACGTTCAGTTCTTCCCCAAGTGCTAATACATCTACAACTGCTACAAAATCACAACCAGCAGAGAAGGCAAAGAAAACATCGTCTGCATCTTCCAAAGCAAGAAATTCAAAGACTAATAATGATACAACAAAGAAAAGAAGCTCCGGAAAGCATACTTCTAAGAAAGACCCTATTAATACATCAAATAGTACAGAATTTATTGCTAATGATGCTAAAAGTTCTTCAACGGAAAAGAAAGATGATTCTAAGAAAAAAAATAACAATAAGAAGGAAAGCAGTGTTCCTGCCAAAACTAAGACACCAAAAAAACTAGCGATCGCCCCGCAAATTAAATCTCCATCCTTGTTGGATGTATTTGATAGAGGTAAAACCACAACAGAGGAGAAAGAGGAGCCTGCAATCATAATTGACGTACCGCTCTACCATACGCAAGACAACGACTACCTGGATGAAAATGGGGAAGTTGCATTCAATGTGTATAAACTAATGAGCGAAAAGGTATTGCATGCGAACGAAGGTACGATATCAGAAATAAAAAAGACCAAAAGAAATCTTTTGGCACAAATTAACAGTGGTCCTCCTGCGGAAGGTGAAGAAGACGGAGATGTAGATTTGGCGGATGTAGACGATGATAATGAAGAGGATGATGATGAAGAGGCTGACGAAGAAAAAGCCAGTTCTTCACAGAAAAAAAAATCACATCCAAATAAGGGCAAGAATTTAATCGGAAAGTATGATGTTGAGGACCCTTTCATTGATGATTCTGAATTGCTTTGGGAAGAACAACGCGCAGCTACAAAAGACGGATTTTTTGTATACTTCGGACCACTTATTGAAAAAGGACACTATGCCAGTTTAGAGCGTGTCGATGGCACCATGAAAAGAGGCGGTGTCAAGAATAAATAATCTGTATTTCATGTAACCATAAAGGAGTTTTTGTATCAATGCAAAATTTTGTTGTAGAAACTCATAACTCTCCATGAGAATAATTTTTAAGCAATAACAGGTTAAACGAAAAGGACATATATATTATACAGAATTACTCAGTTTGAAGTTCTCCTATATGTTTTTCCAGTGTTTCATTAGCAATGTTGATATATCCTAATTCTGGTCCAATTTCCTCAGATGTCTCTTGAAATTTACTTCCTACCTCTTTATGAATGGCGTGTAACAAATTGATATCCCATTTATGAGCCAAGTTGTTGAAAAACCCAAGATAGTTTAAGACCAACAGGAAATCTGTTTTATCATTTGATTTCATTGCAGTATCAATTGCCATCAGTGCGACGCTATGAATGGAAGCCATCCTGTCTTCATTCAGGTGAATGTAGGGCCTTGGAGGGAGCTCTGGAGTAGCTTTATTCTGTTCCTCTGGTTGGGAATCATTGATGCTCATTTGCTCCAACTTCTTGGATATATCAGTTGAAAACTGGCAAGTCCTTGTTATCAAATCTTTGAGAATACCAATAATAAACGACTTTGCCAATGAAAAAGGGCATGTAAGTAATGTATCTAAACAAAAATCAAAGGCTGTCTCTTCAGGTACTAGACACAAAATTCTCGTCAATAATGTTAACGTTACCATTCTTAATTCTTTGTTAACTACATTGTAACATCTCAATAGATACATCTGAAGAAAAACGTGAAGTAAATATGATGGAAGTTCACTAAAATCTTTTCTGCTCTGTTTCGAAGATTGATTTGTTATACCAACCCATAGCCAATATCTGGCTGTATTTTCCGCATACGAATTCTCATAGATCTGTGAAAACAAAGATGGTGTTGTGCATCTTAAGTACATGTATATGGCGTCCCTTAAACTTAGATCAGGATACAGACATCTATTCGCTTCATAATAATGTATTCCCGATAGAATGAATATACCATATGAATCCAGTTGCAAACCTTTCGCCTTAGTTAACCTTTGTAATTCCCAGGTATATGCAAGCTGATAAACAACCTGGCCAATAGCCTTTTTTGCTTCTTCATTTGTTATTTCGCTATCTGCAGGAAGAGCCCTGTATATTTGCCGTGAATCTTCAATATATTTGGCAAATTCTTCTTTGAGATCTACATCAAAGGACAAAAGAAGATTGTAATACCTACTGATCAAATCCTCAATTTCTGTGTAATATTCTGCTTCAATATATTTTTGCTTATTCAAACTATAGTAATACTTCACATCAATCTTGGTTTTTTGACTCTTCAAGCAACAACCAACCGAAAAAGAAAGCAAACTCTTTAATAATTTACCTTGCAGAGCTTGCTCATCCTCATAAATTTTTTGGATATCTTCTTTTGACAACTTTTCATCCCCAACAATATCTTCTGGAATATCTGTAGGAATATAATTCCTACAGAAAGTATAAATTCGGCGAAGCAGAAAGTTCGTATAATCAAAGTAATCGATATTTTTCTTAACAAACTTAACAATAGATGCTACTGCCATTCCCAAAAATTTTGAAGGAGTAATGGTACTTATTCTCTTGAGCGCAGTTTGAATCAATTCCAATAATGCGTATAACTTCAAACCCATAAGTGTTTCTAACGGATCTCTATCTTTGAACGGATTCTCTTTGTCCTCATTAGAGCTATCGTCATGAGATTCAACAAGTTCCTGAGTTGTTTCCTCCGCCGATAAACTCTCCAAAAGCTCACAACCAATCAACAAACACTCCTTAGGATTTCCTGAAAGTGCAATTTCATTAAAACACTTCATAACCAATGAAATAATGTTACTGTTTCTAAACATTTCGTACACCCTAATGTTTTTAATATTATAGAATTTTAAAAGACCTTTAGGGAGATCCCAGCCAATTTTGGCAACAATATCAGGATGTTCAACTAGCAACACAAGAAGGGCTTTCAAATATTTTTCCTTGTCGTCTATCACTCCTTCATCATTAACTTGTTCCCCATACATATCAATTACTGTAACCAACGTGATAGGGTCATCTTTTTGTTCTTCAAATGCCTCGATGAGGTTATCACAAATTGTGTCAATACTTTCCATATTGAAATACGTTTGTTTGCAGTCTTGATGTGTAAATGAACGAACGACCTTCCAATTATTCAAAGTTTGGTTTGTTTTAGTCTTTCGCCATATATTTTTAATTAATGAAAGTTACATCCATTCCATTAATTGACAAAATAAGCGAGTTCCACCTACATTTGAAATTAAGTGGCTCTACTTGAGATATTTATATACCCTCCGCAAAAAAAAAATTCCTGACACTATCATTGTATAATGAACGATGAAGAGTTAGCAAAATGGGTTCAAGGTAATACTGAATCAAAAGTGACGGTCAAGCTAATTGAAATATTGAAACGCATAGCATCTAATAATAAAAACAATGAGTTACAGTTTATTAGAAGTTGTAAAGCCCTGGCAAAATTTAGAGAAAACGATAGTTTCTTGACAGATTTGTTTGCAAAACTTAGTTCAAATAAGGAACTCATTCCATCTAAAAATGGTGTAAATCCATTTT
Organism: Hagleromyces aurorensis; assembly: GCA_030705145.1. Taxonomy (NCBI): domain Eukaryota; kingdom Fungi; phylum Ascomycota; class Saccharomycetes; order Saccharomycetales; family Saccharomycetaceae; genus Hagleromyces; species Hagleromyces aurorensis. The sequence goes on along the minus strand of JANIWU010000005.1, from coordinate 132,190 downwards.
TAAAATCTAACCAGTCCTTTCGGTCTTCCTCCACAAATAATCTAGATGGATCATCTTCTGCTGAACAGTTGAAGGATATAAACAGCAATCCGAATAATACACCAAGAATAAAACCAGTACAAAATTCTAAAGTGTTATTTAGGAAGCGTGGATTAAGTCGTGAAGTTAATAAACATTTATCTAATATAGATGATGAGGACGCTGATTTACTGCTTCCCTTAGAGAACACGAAGAAACGAAACATACTGAAAACCATGTCAAAAGAGAAAGCATTTGAACTAAAACAATATTCCACTGAAGATCTGAAATCTGAGATCGGGTCTAAGACCAAGCATTGTGGTTTACAAAAAAAGCTGCCTGTAGTAATTCCAAAAATAGAGGAAATAGAAGTTGATATGTCCAAAGAAACCAAGAACTCTTTCAACGGTATGTTTCCTTCGAATGAAAATGAGGAGAATGAATTTGTTGAGGAATTATCAGATACAGTTGTTGAGGATAGAGATTGGTATGACCATGATGACGATTTGGGGGATTTAATGAATGAAAGTGTCATCAAAGAAGAACTGACCAATGTGAATTGGGATAAGAACAGAATCAAGGAAAGAACAAACTTTCCCAGAAATAACAGAAGCCTAGAATTCCAGATATCTTCCCTTTCCATACCGAAACGGAGAGAATATCTCCCACTTTTCTTGAAGAATTATCTCAAAAAGAAAAATGAAACAGATTCATATTTGATAGGATCTTTTATTGGGGAATCTATTAATTTGACAATGAGTCCTTTTAAAAATCCTGAGAGTGAGTTTGCGAAAAAGGCAAAATTAGGGAGCAAAGCAGTACTACTCAGGCGAAATATGAATGAGCAAAGTCGGCATTCCAGGGAATTTACATCTGTAGAAGGTACTGGAATTGGGGCTATAATAGGTAAAGAAGACATGATCGAGAAAGAAAAATCCATAGAAAAACAGTCTATAAATGCCGAAGAAAAGTTTGACAGAGAAGGCGTGCAAAGAATTCGGAAGTCTCTTCCAATATACAAATCAAGAAGTGATCTTTTAAAAAACATCGAGGACAATCAAGTTTTAATACTGATAGGTGAAACAGGTTCAGGAAAGACAACGCAGCTACCCCAATACCTATATGAAAGCGGTTATACCAAAGATGGAAAAATAATTGGGTGTACACAACCTAGAAGAGTTGCAGCCATGTCGGTGGCATCAAGGGTAGCAATTGAAATGGATGTGGACTTAGGAAAGAAGGTTGGATATTCTATTAGATTTGAAGATAAAACTTCCTCTGAAACTACCGTAAAGTTTATGACTGAAGGTATTCTTTTACGTGAGTTCCTACTTGATCCTCTTCTAGAGAAATATTGCTGCGTAGTCATGGACGAAGCTCATGAGAGGTCTCTCAATACAGACGTTTTATTAGGATTGTTTAAAAGTTTGTTGACAAGGAGATTAGATTTCAAGTTAATTATAACTTCAGCAACTATAAATGCAGATTGTTTCTCCAAATTTTTTGGTTGTGCCCCTCAATTCAAAATTCCAGGTAGGACATTTCCAGTTCAAAACTCATACAGGCATAGTGTACCCAATGACTATGTAGAAGAATGCGCTTTAGAGGCTGTGCGGATTCATATGAATACGGAAAATGACAGCGGCGATATTTTAATCTTTTTGACTGGTCAAGAAGACATCGAAGCTACTTTCTCATTAATAAAGGAAAAATTAATTAACGTATACACAAGAAAATTTGGCATCTCATCTTTCGAAGATATAATTGATGTCGAAATATTTCCAATATATTCAGCTCTACCTGCCGATATCCAGAGTAGAATTTTCACAACCTTAGGAAAGGGTAAAAGAAAAATAGTAATTGCTACAAACATTGCGGAGACATCTCTTACAATCGATGGTATAAGGTACGTTATTGATTGCGGGTATTCAAAATTAAAAGTTTTCAACCCAAAAATTGGTTTAGATAGTTTGATTGTAGCACCAATTTCAAAAGCAAATGCCGATCAAAGAGCAGGAAGAGCCGGTCGTACTGCTCCTGGAATTGCTTACCGACTCTATCCAGAAAGTACGGTATATGATGACATGTATTCCCAAACTATACCTGAGATTCAAAGAACTAATTTATCAAATACAATTCTCTTACTCAAATCTATTGGAGTTGCTGATGTTTTAGAATTTCCTTTCTTAGACTTGCCGCCTTTGCAAACTATGCTGACGTCTCTATACGAGCTCTTTTTAATTGATGCATTAGATCGCAAAGGAAAACTAACACCTCTAGGGCTAAAGATGGCGAAGTTTCCACTACAACCGGCTCTATCAAAAATTTTACTTATTTCAGCTTTGAACGGTTGTAGTGAAGAAATGCTAACAATTGTTTCAATGCTGTCAGTCCCACAAGTGTTTTACAGACCGAAAGAAAGACAGAAAGAGTCAGATCAAGCACGTACTAGATTTTTTGTTCCTGAATCTGATCATTTAACACTATTAAATGTGTACGCTCAGTGGTCTCGAAATAAATGCTCAAAGCGATGGTGTTCTAAAAACTACTTACACTATAAATCTTTACAGAGAGCTAGAGATATTAGGACTCAACTGAGCAAAATTATGGAAAATAACAATATCAAGTTAGAATCTTCGGGTCCTGATTGGGACATTGTAAAAAAATGTATATGCTCTGGATACGCACATCATGCCGCAAAGGTTTCTGGTCTTGGAAAATATATCCAATTAAGAACTGGAATGGAAGTAAAATTACATCCGACAAGTGCACTTTTCGGTATGGCTGATCTTCCACAATATGTCGTTTACCATGAATTACTAATGACAACAAACGAATATATTTTTCTTGTTACATCAGTCAATAGCCTTTGGTTACTAGAGTATGGCCCATTTTTGTATGACATAAAAAAGTCAAATCATGTTGAAGATGAGATAGACAATATTTTGGACGATGGAAATGACATGAACCAGGAGCTAAAAGAACTAGTTGTCCAACGAGATATAAGAGTACGAGAATTACTGAAGCCGGAATCAACAATGAAAGCGAATAATTCGGAACTGAATGATCTCAAGACCGAGACAAATGTATCGATTGGCTTCCGCAAGAGAAGACGTTTATGAATAAATAATTCGACTACATACACGTTCATTGAAAGATATTGTAAAAAGCGAATCATGCATTTAATGTCTTGAAGATGCAAATGAATCCAGTGGATTGAAGAGAGAATTTTGAAATCCTTGGTAGTAATTATTTACAATGCCACAATCAGACTGGTCACGCAGTGCTCTTGCCTTGGGAAGCCATTTGGTCATATTTTGTATGCGACGATCACTGGCTGGATGCGTGCTTAAAAATTCCAAATTAGCCGAATTTTTCATTGCTTTCTTTTCAAACTCAGACATTCGACTCCACAATTTAACGGATTCATCTGGATTGAAGCAAGCTCTAGACATAATCATCAATCCTATGTAATCAGCTTCGGTTTCCATCTGCCTGGAGGCTGGCATCCTCAAAAACCCATCTAGGAGAAGATTATTTATACCTTCTGTTCCTGTTATTGTATACATAATAATACTCAATAGCGAGTATGCTGGTGCCTTAGACATATTTTCAGCTGTGTGTCTAGCTAATTGATGGGCAAACTCATGCGAAAGCACAGTGGCAAGTCCGTCATCATTTTGACATAAGTTTAACATGCTACTATAGACGAAGACTTTGCCTCCGGGGAGAACAAATGCGTTCGGAGGTGCCCTGGGGTTATCAACTATGTGAATCTGCCATTTTACGTCCTTTATTAAATCATTGTCGACAGTGGGATCTTTTTCTGCAGCTTCGACTATTCTAGCAAAGATTTTCTCAACTTTCCTAGTTAGTGGATGCGATTCAGGCAAAACGTTACCATTTACTTGCCTCATAACTGACCTGTATGTGTAATTTCCAATTTTCAGTTCTAAAGACCTCGGTAACCATATGAACCTGTTTCTACCACTCACGGGAGCTTCCTCCAGATGTGTGAGATAGAACACTGAACCACCACCAAAAACTAAAGCTAGGTATTTTCTTGATGTAGCATCAAAAAGTATCGTCCGAAACGTGTTATCGGATCTATTGTTGAACCTTGTGTATGTGGCCCTGGTGTACCATCTCGCTTTTGGATGATTATAACATCTGAAAGTGATATTATTAGTTTGAAATATGCTCTTAAAATACCGAAACATCTATGACTATGGATTATATCTTTGCTTTGTAGTTAGTGTCTTTATCAGTCCCTTTTTTCAACATTTTCGAATGTAAAAAAGATATTAAAGTCATCTCGAATCAGTCGCTCTGGCATCCGCTACATAATTTATTGAGTAAAACGCTAGCAGTTAACGAGATAGAGCTCTGAGCCAGCACATTTATTGAGGAGAACAAGAGTATAGCTATGGGAAGTCTGACTAAAACACTTGAGAATTTGTGATAAAATGGCAAAGGCGGAGTTTGGCACAGCCGTTCATCTGAACAAACAAATGAAGATGAGAGGTTTGCAAAAGCTAAAATATTATTGCCAAGTTTGTGAAAAACAGTGCAGAGATGACAACGGTTTTAAATCTCATATAAAATCTCCATCCCATTTGAAGAAGATTGCCAATATTACACAGAAAGATATAGATAGTTATACTGAGCAATTTGAGCGAGATTTCTTGAATCTCCTGAGGCTGACACACGGAGAGAAGCCAATTGCTACCAATAAGTTTTACAACGAATTCATACAAGATAAGAATCATGTGCATATGAATGCGACCAAATTCAGATCATTAGCCAAGTTTGTACAATACCTGGCACAGAATGGTAAGATTCGCGTTCACGGGCTTGCTGTACAAGAGCTGGAGGATGATGTAGACCCAGGTCATTTATTGATAAGTTATATTGATAGCTCAAATAGTAATACAGTGCAGAAAACCAAGCTTAAAGAGCTTGAGGAAAGGAAGGTGTCAGATCAACAGGTACAGGATTTGCTTCTCCGACAACAGATCGCACAGGCATCAGCAGAGCCAGAAGAAGACGAAAAGGAATCAGTGCTTACCAGAAGTGGGAAAGAACTTCCACAGGCTCACTTAATAGAACTGAAAAAGATTAGTCTACCACCTAAAAAAGCGAAAAAAGGTAAGAATAGGGTCAACAAGAACATTTTTAAATAAACTATTGCATTATCTAAATTATACATACTAAGCCGTCATACCTGAATTTTTAAAATGGTTCTTCAAAGTTGTCAGGGTCAAATATAACATTTTCTTCGTCAATATTAGAATTTCTAAAGTTCCTGGGCATCCTTTGTTGGGAGTTTTGCATTTGTGCATACTTCTTATTGAACTTAAAGTACAGCAACCATGCCGTGAAAGTCACTATTAGAATGGTGAGTAATATAGTGACAAAATCAAATAGTCGCGAGCTTGATGAGTCTGTCTCGCCCATATTTTTAATTCTTGACCCAATGAAAAGGTAGAGCACAAGTTTTGGTGTGGTGATGATCTGCGCAATAATGAAATTCCGAAGCGCTATCCCGTGAACTCCTGCGATAGCTCCATTTGTCAAGGAATAAGGAAATGGGCATAGCCGCAGAAGAGCTAGAATCCAATAGCTGTTATTTTCTTGCAAAATTGCGGCAAAAACTTCAAATCTTCTGTTCATATGCACCAATTTCTTGGCCCTACTTTGGAGAAGTGTCCTAAACACCATAAATGATGCTATCGAGCCTAACACTGCCCCCAATGAGAGAATTAGCCAACCTGAAATGCTCATGCCGTATATTAGCCCAGTTATTGTAGACAGAGACGTGAAACCTATCATTGGTGGGAAAGCGACTAAAAGGAGCAGCACCAATAGTACAAAAGGTGTGGACCATTTGGCTTTCAAATCGTTGGATATTGTTACAAGTTTGCGAAGAATCTTGTCATGGAAGACCAGAGTAACTATAGCTGAAACAAATACGACAAGGGCCAGCCCTATTAATATGAGTTGTTGCCACAGGGGTAGTGCCCTATATGATCTGGCACTGTGATAAACAAATCTCTTCAGCTGATAAACTGCCCGTTGTCTGGGAGTCATGTTGTACATGTCAAGGAAATTGTCCTCATCATTATCAATGTTTCCATGCTCACCAAAGTCAGCAAAATAGGAATCGTCGAATTCATCTTCCTGTTCCTGGGCAAGGGGAGTTTCGTGACTCGTTCTTTCTTCATATGAGTAACTCATTTAGTTCGCTAATATTCAGAAAGCTTCTAATGTGCCTCCTGTCCTAACCGCTCACTTTTCTGGGAGGTTTTTAAAACCTGCCTGCTTTCCTAATATGTTTTCTATACAAGACCGAAATGATAGGAGTCTGCAAAACGCCGGCAAAAATTAACCTATCGTTAAAAAGATTTTACTAACCAAAACTGTGCCACCTGAATACAGGAGTTTGCGGCATAATGAGACAACCTTAGTTTGAAAAGATAATCACTGGGCGATAGCCTTTCTGTGCAAAAGAAGTCATACAGTAAATCACTATTATGGCACGTGAGCGTGTCGGAAACTGTGTTATCATGCTGGGGTATGCTTCTGCAGTTCTTCGGGTAAACAAAGATCGAGATTCAACGCATTGTAAACATCATAGTCTAGTTTAACTCCATCCCTAATATAAATTGTTGGGTTCTGATAGACGTTCTATATAGATGATCGGGCCTGTGCTCCTTCGAAAATTTTGGTGGAAGCCTAACTAATCATGCAGGAGCTAGGTATTCTATAAGATCAGCTCTAGATAACTCAGAAATTGCGCGAGTAATGGCTTGAAGACTAAATATATTCCAAGAGCAAAACCACTGTAGCTTTTTTAAGCGTTTTGTTGGCCCATTCAGAATTACGTCTTTCAAGTTTGCCTTCCTATTATAGTATACAATCCCTATAGAGGTATTAATATGCAAAAAAATTACCTCTATATGGAAAAGCTAATTTAGGCACCTTCGAATTTGTCCCTAGCGGCAAAGACAAGCGCAATTAAATGGATACACCAGTTTGGTTTATACAATACAAAGATCCGGAGCTGACATCTTATTTACGTATCTTCGAAAGCAACAATAACTAGTAAAATGAAAACAGGTGTATAAGTAAACCGAAAAGCCAACATGTTATATAAACTGTCAAGTTTCTGTCTATTTTACAATTATCGTCAAGTCGCCATCCAGAGAGGTAGACATATTTGCTGCCCTACATGACAGAAGCCAAAACAATTGCAACATCCTTAGAATTACCCCAGGATGCACCAAAACTTGCTACTGATGTCCTGCAGCTTTTTTCTTTGAAAGGGAAAGTGGCATCCGTCACCGGAGCATCAGGCGGCATTGGCTTTGAAGTGGCGGTAGCATTTGCGCAAGCCGGTGCAGACGTTGCGATGTGGTACAACTCCAATCCCTCTGTGGTAGAAAAGGCCAAACAAATAGCCGAACAGTACAATGTCAAAGTTAAAGCCTACCAATGTGCATTGACAGACTCCAAGAAAGTTGGAGAGACAATAAAGGCAATTGATCACGATTTTGGCAAAATCGACATCATGGTCGCTAACGCTGGTGTAGCATGGAGTAAGGGTCCGATTGTAGAACTGGCAGAAGAAGATGATGAGCTTTGTGATCGCGAGTGGGAGAAAGTGGTGAACGTAGATTTTAATGGCGTATATTATATTGCAAAACATGTCGGTAAGATCTTTAAGAAGCAAGGCAACGGATCACTTATAATCACAGCATCAATGTCCGGCCACATTGTCAATGTACCTCAGTTGCAAACAGCTTACAATGCTGCGAAAGCTGGGGTACTCCATATGGGAAAATCGCTTGCTGTCGAATGGGCGGGTTTTGCACGCGTAAACTGTGTCTCCCCAGGGTACGTGGGTACCGCTTTGACCGAGTCCGTTCCTGGGGCACTGCGAGAGAAATGGAATACGTTGGTTCCCATGGGGCGCCAGGCCCACCCTAGAGAACTAGTCGGTGCATATCTCTATCTTGCTTCCAACGCAGCCACGTACACAACCGGCGCTGATATAATTGTTGATGGTGGTTATTGTTGCGTATGATAGATAAAGTGTTTAAGATTTTTATGAATATAAAATGGGAATCTGTGTGGTGCTGGATACTCTAGAAGACGCCAGATAAATATTGCAAGGACATGGCAATTAGGCATCACCGATGTATGAACTATCATTTTGGCCCATTTTTTCGTACTTATTTTAGAGCCAAGCCTACAGTATAAAGACTGATGCCTCTATGATCAATGCAGCGTTTTTTAAATCTGGCTTTAGAATAGTATTGTGGTAATTAATAGGAAAATAAATTAATTATAATCTCACTTTTGCTAGAGCAATTGAAATTATCAAATGTTTGGAGATTTGTAATCATAGATGTAGGTATTGAAATTTCTTAGTATAATTCACAGTTTCATATTACACTTCCAGTAAATGTCATATATTACAGGGAGTGTGTAGATGATTAGACCCAAAAATGCTGTGTCGAATTGGTGATAGTTGTTGGCCAGTAGAAGTGTAATGTACTTCTGAAAAATAAACAAGTACCTTGAAGGAAAGAAGAATTTAAATTAAAGTCAGATAAACTAGAACGTTTTGTAATCTAAAAAATGCATATATTTTATTTATAGTTGCACGTTTCAGCAACCTTTGTTTTATACATTTCCACTTGTCCACATCCACACGCATATGCAAGAGCGGATAATACCAAAAGAAGTTTACACGTGACTGGACTGAAAAATTTCACTGTTTCAAATGCGATGAGATATCGATGTGAGATCCTGCTGTAGCCTTTTAAATGCAGAACTGGTGCTGAAGTACCACCGACGCTCACCAAAGGTTTATCTTAAAAATCACAAAGAATACAAAACGATTCAAATGAGCATAAACCCATCTAAAAAAACACATCGCAAGTTTGACAGTGATGATGAGTCAGAAAACATTGTACCTGTAAAACCAACACAGCATGACAATGATTTAACTGAATCCGAGTTAGATAGCGATGATGACGATATGCCAATGGAAGAATCTGTATCCAATGCAGCAGTTGAGTATAAACTTCAAAACCAACAGAAGGAGGAGCAACTAAAAAAGGAGCAGCAAGAGTTAAAGGACAAGAGAAGAAAGTTGAATGAAAAGTTTACGGAACAGCAGCAACAGAAAAAGACAAAAATTGTTGATACAGACGTTCTGCAGGCACTTCCAGAAGACATAATAGAGGACCTTAATAACCAACCAACATCTAATCTGGTCACATCTGTCCCATCGCACATAAATTTCAACGATGTTGAGATTGATTATGTCGATGAAGTCAAAGCTGAGGTCAAAATGAAAAAATTAGGCGCTCTGAAGAGATTGCGGGAACAGTCAGTGCAAAAGGGTCCTGTTACTGTTTCTCTTTTAGACTCGATGAAATCGTTAAAATCAATGGCACCAAGAAAAGAGCAATCTATAATAAATTCGAAGGATAAGTGGCTCAACCGGAAGAGCGTAAACAGAAGCAGAATAAAGTAAATTTCAAGCCGTTTAATCTCTTAAAGAGATTCTTATAATGTTTGTGTTTCTATAACCATATATATATTGCATGTTTTAATTCAAAATAAAAAGGGTACTGAACTCAATCATCGTCGGAAACAAAGAATGATATGGTAAGAGGTAAAAGAACTCCGCATAAAACATACACTGATTCATCATAGCGAAGAACCGAATTAGAAGACAGCCTGTCATCATATTCAAGATTTTGATCAACCTGAGCTTCCTCATTGTCAAAAATAGAATCAGAAGTGGAGGTACGCTCATAAGCTTCCTGGCTATGATGGCCGTCCTCAGCTCCAGTAAACGCAGTAAAAGAGGCGTATAGCAGACTTCCACCGCTCATGAGTAGCAAATTTCCACTAATCCAGTCTAAGGTATCTGAATGCTTTAAGTTGAACACGGATACAACCAAATATGCTACCGGTGTCGAAAGGGAAAACATCATCAAATTAAAGAGAGCTTCCCATATTGGGATTTTTTGTTTGGAAACCATAATGCTCGACAAAGACAATACAGCGGGTATCTTATGGATTGAAATAGCGATTAGAACCACTATGAGTAGTGAACTTTTCTTAATCGTAGTACCCAGTGCAATTCCATCTGAAAGGCCGTGTACAAATAAAGCAAAGGCGACATTGTTTTCTATTAAACAAAGTAGAGCTCTTTTTGGACTTTTTATCAGTTCTAAAAATGATGTAATATTATCATTGGAGTTAGGTATGAAAAACCCTGCTGTTAATGAGTTGTTTATCAGTATATGTACTGTTCTGTCCAATAAATACACGGCTAAAAAGCCGATGAGGAGGTTAAGTCCCACATTTCCATCATTTTCCAAACAAGCACGTACACCTTCAGGAATCACAAGCATGAGAGAAGTACCTAACAGCATACCTATTCCAAATTTTGAGAGAATCGCAACATAATAATCTCGGTTTGCATGGCCATGTTTCATGTAATAGATCGGGAGAACTCCAATGGCGAATGTAACAACGAAAAGGCCAATTCCCAAAAACAATACCATACCAGCACCAACCATATTATCCTGATATAATGTAATATACTTGGGCTAATTCTTCACCTTGCTAATTGTCTCCTGTTTATTATTGGGTGTTGTTAGTGTCATTAACATATAGGGTAGATATTCCCTTACACGACAATAATTATATATCAATAAATAATTTGGTCATCACCAAGCGTTATTGACTTTAAATTAATTCTTAGGGAAAACCATACATATAATTCGTAAGGAACAATTATATCGATGCTTTATTTATGGCTGATGAAGATTTAGTATCAAAATCAATTGAATTAGGACTACTACATTACAGAAATGGACTACATAGAAAGGCTAAAGAATGTTTTCAAAAAGGTGCCCATTTAGCCAAATCATACAGCCGAAACCAGCTAATTGAGATAAGAAAAAAACTAAATTTGCCCAGGAGTTATAACTTTGATGAAAACGGTGAAGGTAAAATTTACCATCCCAAATATATTGCTCTGTTAGATAATTTGAGTGCCTGCTATGAGAAGCTGAATGAGCCCCAGAAGGTGGAGTCCATCGCAAGAAGAATGGTACAGATTGAACCTTACAATTTAAGATGTTATTTAAGACTCGGAAAGGCGTTGCAAATAATGGGAAGAAATCAAGAGGCTTATGATAATTACCGTTATGGCATGAATTTAGTTAAGGAAGGCATTCAAAAGCACGATTTGACTGTGTCACAGAGATTGATTGACAAAGTCACTTTGCATAAAGATATCTTGAAGGTCAAGTTAGAAAAAAAAGGAAAATCCATCGATGAGAATGAAAAAAATGTGAAAGTTAAGAAAAGGCGGTACATTGATCCCATAGAAGAGCGGGAAACTTTAAAAAGACAAAAATTAGAAGATGTATCATCAGAAATTCAGAAAATTCCAAGAACAGTGGATTTCATTTCCAATTTTCCTAACGAGTTAGTTTTCAAAATTTTGAACGGCACAAGTGCGGCAAATCTACTCAATCTAGCCATCGTTAGTAAAACGTGGCAGAGAAAAATCTTTTCAATGCCAGAACTTTTCGAAAATTTTATCTTCAACTCAGGAACAAACACGTTGATTTCCAAGCTGGAAAACTTTTTGAAGGTCACTTTGAAAAAAAATAAGTCAATCCATTCGTTAAAATTTTCTGCGAGAAGACCGTCGGAGGAATTAAGTTCTCTGAAGTTTTTATTGGGTTTCTTGAATGAGTATCCTACTAAAAAGCTAATTTTGACAATTCCTAATACAAATACACAACATGTGGGAAAATATACGAACAACTTACCGTATTTGAATGAACAACTAGAGTGTTTGTCTGTCGTAATGGCTCTAAGAAGTGATAGAAACTATGAAATGAACGTGTTGCAAAACAATCCGAATTTAAAACGTGTTGAAGTACTTTTTCCTAAATGCTTAATCCCAGTTGATAATAAGGCAAGGCCACAATATACAGAATTTGATAAGGAAATTGGCAGTTCCATTACTCACTTCAATATCATTGGTTCTAAGGGATCTATTAATGTATTTCCATTTAAAGATCTATTTAGATCTTATTTATCCACTAATTCCATGGTAAAGTTGGTCATAACCGGCGTTTGTTTTGATCCTGATATGTCTGATTTTCTTTGGTTAACAAAACTAGTTAAAATAGAAGAACTATGGCTTGAAAATAACAAAAATTCGAAATTAAGAGCATTTCTACAATTGCTGCGTGACTGTTGCTTCTCTAAACAGTTGAAAAAATTAACCTTCAGGCAAGATACTGTTGAGTCTAGAGTAGATATGGAAGACATTTCGGATCGTTATTCCTATCAATACAATTTCAAGAACTTGCAGGATATTGATTTAATGGGAACTTCTATTTCGGGCCAAGGTTTGAGACGTTTATTGAGTTATATCCCTTCAGGTTTAGTAAGAAAATTAAATATTGGGAACTGTCCCTATGTCGAGTTTTCGGATAGAAATTACCCATTGTCTCCTACAAAAGTTTCTCCTAATGAAATTTTTAGCTCGACAGCTAAATTGACTGAGTTGAATTTAGTTCAAATGAATTGTCTTGATGACACAGGATTACAGTGCTTTTCTAAATGCGTGACATTTTTTTCAAAACTAAGTCGATTGGATATTTCTTTCAATCCCAATCTTACCGGGGTATCGGTGTATGAGCTTTTAAGATCATTATATGAAGTCAGAAAGAGGCCATTGGACTTTCTATTCCTGGATGGTTGTGTTTCAATATCCCATATAACTATTGCAACAATTAAATCTCAAAAACTGGCTACAAATGTATATTGCCAATATGAGAAGGATCATTGGTCTAAGTTCGGATTGAATTCTTTGAGCTACAAGTAAAATTTCAAAAGTTTATGAAAAAATTATAATAAATTAAATCATATAATAAAACCATTAATAGTCATTTAAACACCTATGATGTTATCCCAACTATGTAATGTCATAAAGATTGAGGACATTTAACAATCTGCTCTGATCAATTTTACCTTAGAATGCGGAGTTTCACACCATTACATTATTCTTTTGAGATTAATTGTATTTTTGGAACACGATCCTGTTGATATTTATTAACCGATACAGTTCTGGAACTAGGCGTCGAAGAACCTAAGTGGTTTACCGGCTTTAGTTCTCTAGATACCACCCTATCATCGGCGTTATCAGTGCCTCTTTCTTCGTATTTACTAAAATTAAATTTAGCAGAAGACATTAAATCATTATCTGATGAGTCTGAAAATAGAAAGTTTTGACTTTTTTTTCTTTGTGACCGTTTTTTCTTATACCTGTTTTTCTTACCAGGAGAATAGCTTGTAATAAGTTTGCCGTTACTATGATTCCTCCCTTTAGGTGTAAAAGTTACAAGCTCCTTGTATGATTCACCTGGAGCAGCAATAGATGAAGCTGCCCTCATTCTCCTTAGCGGAGCCGAGTTCGTTTTGTCATTCAAACCTTTCGAAATAGTTTCAACAGTATCAAATATTTGCCCTGTACTTCTCTTTTTAATTAGGCTTGGAGTATTAACATTTGAACGATATGAGCTCTTGGTACCTTTCAAGAATGGAGAGGATGTAGATATTGAAAGTGATTTAGTACCATGTCTAGATCTAGCCATGGTATCCGATTTCCTTCTTTGGTGTCTCAGAGGTAAGGGCGATTCGTAAGGTTCTATTTGTAGTTGCTTTTCATGATTAGTATCAGTGCTAGGACTACCCTCTTTATATATCAAAAGAGAATGTAACTCGGATTCCATCAAGTTATCATCTAGCTCATTGGCGAAATGGTTATTAACGGGGGTTTGAGTTGATTGGTAGTTTTTGTCTGTGGTATCCTTGTCCTTCTTTTTAATAAGCCCTACGGAGAGATCTACAAATTGTAATGGATTTTTAATTGATGACGTTACAATTATACGACCTTTCAAATATGAAATTGCTTTGTCTAAGGCAAATTCTTGGCCGCAATGGTTTTGAATGATGGGAATTTTTGGCCATGTTGCCCGTGCACCATTAGTTGTTTCTCGTAACAAAAATTCCCTTGATGGATTTATTAACAATTCATTGATGCGAAACATCATTTTCATATCTGGTAAAATCGTAATATCGCCTGAGTACTGTTGAGATAATACAGATCTGAGTTTTGTGAGAGTGTTCGTTGCTATACCCAGTTCGCAACCAATTTCAAACAAATGGATAACCTCTTCTGCCATAAAGTTATATATGTGAGTCAAAGTTTGCCTTATCCTGGCACTGAATTCATCTTCAATATCACCCCCAACACAGGATATAGATAACTTCAAAAAAGGCACCACATGTATATTAACTTGACATGCAATAATATGATCAATATTGAACATCTCCGATAGACGAGAGATAGGCAAATCATTATCTACTGAACCATCCACAAATTTTACTGAGCTACTTCCACCCCATTCTCTTCTTTCGCCTGTTTTGGGGTCCTTTTCATAGAGCGGCGTAGAGGGGAAAATACCTGGTAATGAGCAGGAGGCACATACAGCTGACCAGATCAGTACGTTTGGGGCTGTTAAATTGTTGAGAAGACGAGGTTGTTCGAAGAGGGATGCAGGAGAAACCGTAATATTCAGAATCTTTCCTGTTCTATTATAAGCTTCCCGAAAAGTAAGGTCTCCAAGAAATTCGATCATAGTACTAACCAGCCGCTCATTATTAAACCAGGTTCCGTTCTTGAAAAATCTTGAAATTTTAATTAATAAATTCTCACTTTCGCTCTTCTTACTGTCGTCGTTGAAAATATTAAATTCCGATCCCAAAACTCTGTGCAATAGTTCTGGTAGCTCGTCCTTGTTGTGAACAGATAATATACTAGCAACAATAGCGCCTGCACTACTGCCACTGATTACACGAGGTAAAAGATCTAACTCAAAAAGGGTAGCTAAGACACCAATATGGAAAAGACCGAAAGTACCACCTCCACTTAGAACAAGAGCTGTCCTACCTATATTTCTTCTGGTTTGCTGAAGAATACCCAGTAAGTAACTGTCATCCACGTCCGAACTGTTTAGCAGAGCTTCAATTGCCAACCGAGATTCCTCCATATACTCATCGATTAAATATTTTGTGCCAACATGAGATTGTCTGTACAAATTGACGTTTCCAGCATCTCCCAGATTACGTACCCAGTTTGTTCTGATGGTATATAATAGTTCCAAGTAATCTTCACTTTCGCGCTGGCTTTTCATTCTTTTGGTTAAAGTACGTAGTAGTCCGTAGTCGTAGAGACTAGACTCGTCTTTCTCCTTCCAGTCATTCTTGTTGGTCAACTCATCTAGCTGCATACCTGCATTCTTCCATTCTTCATATGACATGGCCTTTTGTTTCTCTGCAAGTAAATTCTTTATTAACTGATTCCTCTCGTAATCGCCGGCAAATACCCTATAAAGGAGAGACCTCGTTTTCATAAAAAACTCTGCAAACCCAACCTTTTCTTCACTTTCCTGCTTCGAATTTGCGACAAGTGTGACGTCTGCATCTATATCGTCGACTGAGTGTCGCCTGCGAGTGATATGTGAAGAGCCGTTGGCGATTTTCGGAAGTTCTGTTGGATTAACATCAGGCAGCAAGCTGTAGGGTATCGGCACTGCTGAATTTGCATAGTACTCAGCTGGTAACTCAGTTCCTAGCATGTAATCATAATACCGTTGGACCAACCTTTTGGTTACTGGAAAAGTGTCAGTTTTAAGTATCAGTCTGTTTTGTGATGTACTCATGGTAAACAGTCTTGAGAGAGTAATGCTCCTTAACGCCTTTTGGTTGCTAGCATGCAGAGTTCTGCAAAATGTTCGACAGTATGCACAGCAAATAAATGATAGTTTTTATTCTGTCTACATGTATGCAGGAAGACTAACTGGAATAATGCTTGTAGCTTTCAGGTTGAGCTTTGAGTACCAACAATAGCCCACTGAGTCGCAGCTCCGAATAATCACGTGCATTACATACAACAAGACTATCTCTACATTTCTGGAGCCGGTAGAGCACCGTTTGCAACGTATAGCGAGACCAACGGCAGCAGAGAAGGTTGTAAATCTGAGAGTCATGAGACAACTAGTAAATTTTTTTGTTAGTTGGCTTAAACTGTAGCGACTTCCCTGTATCTTTGGAAAGTGACGTCATTTAGAGTTGGGCGCATGCGCCTGCGCCTGCGCGTCAAGGAATATATAGATGCTTTCGGTTGGATGATTAAAAGCATTTAACGACGATATCTGTACCGCAATGCTGGCATCTCTCAGATAACTTAAACAGAACTCAATATTGATTTGTTATGTAGTATTATAAACAGAACACGGTGGTTCTTAGTCGCAGGAGCCCCGCATTAGACAAATGTTGAGAGATAGCCAGTACCTCTCGTTTCCACAAACAGTGCGGATTTTGATCGAAAATTAGATAAAATATGGTCATGATTCATTATCAAGAATATCAGCAAAGGAACACGTTACAAAGCTTTTTTTGTGGGCTCCATTAGTTTAGTAAGACTTTGTCGTTTGTTGGTAGTGGAATTGGTCTAGCAATCACGTAGGAGTTCTGTCTTGTGGCCACACCGGCGTATGCATTGTACCATGCAATGAACGCTGTGATAACACCGAGAACACCGCCACCGGTCTTGACACCTCTGTGGCCGGTGAATTCTGAGATTGCCAACAGTAGGAATGTCAAAAACAGCATGAAGAAAAGCATGAAGAAGGCGATGGTGGACTTCACGGTGCAGACACACATACCCAGCGTAAAAATGGTCCAGCCCAGGAGGTAGAAACCGAGCGCGTTGGCCAAATCGCCGCCGGCGTCCTTATACGCATCCAGTATTCCAAACCAGGGGATGTAGATTGCGCCGAAACTTAGCCAGAAGCCACCGTAGGAGCTAAGCGCGGTACCACCAAATGTGTTCTCTAGGGCGATCTCCCACATACCGGCAAGCAGCTGGACGAGACCACCGTAGAACATGGCCAGGCCGACGACCACGTTGGGGACCTTGATGCCTTGTGCGCCGGCGTTGAACATGGAAAGGACAAAAGTTGTTAAGGCAAACGCTGACAAACCGAGGGGTGCAGGGTTGGCGAATTTGTGTGCCGCTGGAGGTGCAAGACCTGGGTTCAGCGTACCACCGAAAGCCTCGTACATCTCGCTCTTGAGGAACTTCTGTCTCCCGATAAAGACGTACTCATTGTTGTCGCCGGCGGTGTAGATCTTGCCGATCGAGTCCTGGGAGTGGCGGACTGCGTAGTTCTGGTTTTCGATGTCGCTGACGCCCGATACTTGTTCTTTGTCTGACATGGTTTGACTCGTTGGAGGGCTGAAAAGAGGCTAGGGAGATAGTGAAGATGGATTCCACTGTTTGGTGCTCTGGTGTACCAATTCGAGAGGAAGGGCCAGCTGTGTCTGTGGTTGCATGGCGCACAAGCTGGCGATTTATATAACTGTGTTTTGTGGCGGTGCTGGAGAGCAAGCACATGGCCGACAACGGCTAGGAATGACGCTGGTCGCTGGTCTTCTCCAATGAAGGTGTGGAGACGGTGCCAACGATTGGCGGCACGGTTGGAGTAGTTGTTTTAGTGGTCAATTCGTTGATGCACCGGCATCGTTCACGACAGGTAGACCATAATTGTTGAGATGCATCGCATGGGGCTGCAGGCATATGCAGGGAGGCGTTCCTGCGGCAGTCGTCTGGGGGGAGATCCCCGCAACAGACCCGCCAGCAGCCAGCCGGTTTAATGGGGTCAGCGGCGTGCGCGTCTGTCTGGGGCGGCGTTGTTCTGGCAAGTGGGGTTCCCAGGAGGAGAGGCATCACGCCTACGGCGGCCGTGGTGAGATGCCGGGTAACCCAACGGAAAGTCGATCGACTCCACTTTGGGAACAAAGTCACGCTGTTTGCAGCCGCAAAAGACCAGTTTTCCGCGGCCTGCGGTGGCACAGCTCCGCTCCTTTCGGAGCTCTCCATTGTGTAGACGTGATCCGTTACCTTACTGCCTTGGGGCGCGAGCTGTGCGCGCTCTGCAGAGGCAACACCACCAAGGGCGTAACGCATCGAAGGTGGAGTGTTGGATCCCTGCATAGGGCCGGGCCGCGGCCACCGGAAAACTCCGAGGCACGGGGCCTCCGATATATGCGGCTTGCTGACTCTCGCGTGTCTCCAAGCAGCGCTGGATGCCATCTGCCCTGCGCGCTGACCGCCCGCTGCGGAGACCTGCGCAGCATAGGAGAGTGTTCCGTGGAAGCAGTGGCCGGGACCGCATGCCTGGCTACACACACAGGTTGTTTGCAAATCGGGCGGGTGCCTGCCCTCCACGGCCGGTGCACACCGCGCTGCGATACGACAGAGAAACGGAGTGGGCATGGCGTTGTGCATGCCAGTAAGTCACGGTCATCCCGGACCGCTGCCGCCCAACACAGCAAAAGTCCGCCGTTCGATTCTGTGCCGGCTCGAAACCCACCAGTCATGGACGCTGGCTCTGCGCGCAGACGCAGCTTAGTGAGTGCCGGTGCCGCCCGCATATCAAGACCCTCATAGCAGAAGTCTCGCCTCTGCAGGCCGGAGCAGCGACCGCCTGGGCCACTGCGACAACTGGCCCTACACCGTCCCGACCGCTGTGACCATGGCTGTGGCCGTAGCCACGCAGTTAGTTAGCACTGCGCGTGCTCCCCCACCCCATCTCATCCAGCACACCACGCAGGAATTTGCCGTTTTCAAGCGCGACAGAATGGCATGGGAAACGTATGGGAAACGTTTGGGAGACGCAGATCCACCATAGTGCGTTGCGTTGTTGAATTCCGCCTACCATCGACCACATTTTGTGGGAATATTCCACCAGAGATCCCAACGTGCTTGTGTTACACGATCACAACATACTTGGTGATTAGCTATTCTTCCTCAAGGCATTCTCTACGCCAATTGTCGTTTGTTTTGGCAGTCCTGCGGTGCTGTCTCGGGCTTTTCTGGAAAAGTAATGAGCCTGCCCAGCCACCGACAGGAACAACAGAGAACCATGCATTCTTTGTTCCGCACACCACGTACTCTGCAGGAGACGCAACCGCCCGGTTCTTTGTGACATTTCCGGGGACTGTTACACCGTGGAGCCGGCAGAGGGCAGCGGAGGTACGGAGCGGGAGGATTTTCCGAGCGTGCCACAAGAGCGTATTATGCCCGCTGGCGCTGCTGCAGGTTTCCGTGGCCGTTGGCAGGCCTACAGGAGCGACAGTTGCCCGTACAAGACCGCGGCCAGACCGCGGTTCTTGACCCGGCACAGCCGGCGTGAGCCGACTGTGCCAACACACTGCTTTGGAACACGCAATCGTATAGTCTTTCTAAGTGCCTTCGCACGGAAGAGCGCGCTGTGCTCCCTGCAGCACCCTGCATTGCCTGTGCCGACGGCACCGACGGCACCTGCGGCAGTGCAGCCGACGGTGTGGTTCGTGCGCCGCGATGTGGTCGTGCGGGTCTCTGCGACTCTCTCTGCTGCTGGGCGGTTGTGCGGCGTATGGACCGTGTCTGTCGGCTCGGGGAGGCACCTCATTGAGGTGCCTAGGCAGTTCCGCTGCCGCGGACGCGTGGCTGGACGCCCGCATCCGAGATCGGGTGGATAATCGTTTCGTACTTACGTGCTACGGACCATGCATATGCTATAAAGCAGGCGCTGCCGCTGTGCGCTGCAGAGAGCAGGCAGCGGCGCCTGGGCGCTGCTCGGACACCTCACAGCGTCCACTCGTCAAAGTAGACAGCCTCCAGGTCGTTCTGTGACGGAGCCAGGACGTTGTAGTAGTCGAAGATCGAAAAGTTCCTCTCTTTGTTCGGCGTGTTCGTCATCTGGCGCACGCTCTGTAGGGTTACCCGGTAGGAGTCGTGCTCGACCCGCTCCAGCCGGTCGTCGTAGACCAGTACGTCACACAGCGACTTGATGTTGGTCGTGGACAGCTCGACGTTCGCCACCTGGGCCGCCGTTATGAACTCGAGGATCTCGGAGGTCGTCGCGTAGTTCTTGACGTTCGCTGCGTAGAGCACCTCCTTCCCGCTCGGGTCGCTGAAGTTCTTGAAGCCGTTGGGAAACGTCTTCTCCGAGACAAACCGCCAGACGATCGTCAGCAGACTGTTGATGAACTCCACGTCCAGCTCGCTGTCCGTGAACCACGGCCCGCCGGTCACGTCAATCGACGGCTGCAGGTTGTACAGCATGTATATTTTTCTCGTGGGGTACTTCACACTCTTGACACTCTTGACATACCGCTGCGACTCCAGACTTTTCAGACATTTGAGCACGACATGCTGGTGTAGATTTGTCTTCGCCTTTATGGTCTTCGTCCAGATGCCCTCACGGCCACTCGCCTCGATGTAGGAGTACACCAGCGCCTCCTCGGCAGACATGGCAGACTTTTTGGCAGCTTCGGAAACGTCGACAGCCTGGAACTTCAACTCATTGTTCTGCTTGATCAGCTTGATAAGGTTCTTATTAAGCAATTCCTGTACAATACTCATTAACTCCCCCAGCTGGCCCAGCTTCGAGAGCTCCTGCAGCTCCTGCTGCGTGAACATCACGCTGGCGCCTTGCGCGATCATGGCAGAGTGCAGCGTCTTGGCACGGTCCGACAGATCAACAGCACTAGTTAGCAAACCTTCCATCGTGTGTGTGTCACAACTATCCAGTGGTTCGAGTTCTTTTTTCCTTTTGAAAGGGACTTGAGTGCTCGATTTTCTTGTATCCGGTCAAGCTCATCACATTTGCAATGGCTTCATGTCAAGATTACTATTTTTCAAGACCTGATTCCGACATATGGTCACGTGTTTTATGCTGGGAGTCGAATCAAGTGCTCATGTACATACCGAAAGAGGATAATAGAATTAATATTTAATGTCCGTACAGTCTACAAATCAAAAGCGGCTTTGCCTTACTTTTGCTCAACTACTATTACTTTCAGCGCCACATATCCAATAATCAAAAAAATCAAGTTGAACAAGCCCAACGTTTCAATGTCAAAAATCAAGTTTTGAACAATGAACCCAAAGGTACTCAGGATGGTTGCTCCGGGCACTTCAATATTGAGGCCATACTTTCTCTCCTTCAACATCAATGTCTTGACCTCGTTTATGAGCAGTGCCTCATATGCATAGTAAAACAAGGACAGATTCTTCAAGTATTTGAACGCGATATTTGAAATATCCTTTGTGTTTATGAAAAGACCACTGAACAACAGCGAGCCTAGCAACACCAACACACTCAACGTTATCGAATTGTTCAAATCTTCAAAAAGAATACCAATGGCAAAGATTTCCAATGATATGCTCACATTGAATAAAATTAAGATGGCGATAAACTTGAAGAAACCGTGGTTACCCATGTTTAGACCTGCCATTGGATATACCACTAACGCCAGTAAAATAGGTGGCACTATCCGGAGAGGAAGGATGTCACTCAATATTCTGCTGAGATAGTAGGCTAGAGGAGAGTAGTAGTTATTCGAACGTTCCTTGATAAAAATTATTCTTTCCAATGCAAATGAGCTCAACCCGGTGAAGGTTACAAATCCAAAGTATGTTAATATGAAAAAAAATAGCCCCATCCTATTTTGGAAACCACTGATGTCGTTGGAAACGTCATAGTACAAAATGCCCAGAAAGAAGGCAAGCAGCAACGTCAAGATATAATTACCCAACAGTAGTTTGGGGTTCCGATAAGTGTTCTTGAATGTTCTCGAGCATAGAATTGACAGCTGTTGCAGAAATGTTGCTGCCTTTAAATTAGAAGGCAATTCCATCAAGTCAGATGATCCGGTTGCTTTCGCTCCAATAAGTTCTTGTTCTAATTCCGAATAATACGCGCCATCTTTGAATTTTTTCGTTAACAGTTTTGTATTGACGGAGCCAAAAGTTTCCTCCTCAGGATTTTCACCTTCTCCAAGCAACGTTCTCAATTCATCTCTGTGCTCTGCAAAATGTTCCCATTCCCTTTGTGTTGCTAAAGACGAAGATGTGTTTCTCTCTTCCAAGGGTCTTTCTAGTGATGAAGACATCCCTCCACTTTCAAGATCATTGGAAGGCCTAAATAAGCTCCCGATAGCATTATCCGAATATTTGGCAGCTGAACTTTGATTTTTTGATTCAAACGTAATATCAATAAGATAGTCTGCGATGTTGTAATCAGAAGGACATTTGTAACCGTTGTTCCTCAAAAATTCACTTACTTTGAAAGCCTCACCAGAATAGACCATCTCACCATTACTTAACAAAACCAGTTCGTTAAATAGATGGAATATATTGGATCTTGGCTGGTGGATAGATAGGACTAGAGTTCTGTTGTAGTTTCGTGCCAGTCTAACTAAACATTCGACAACATTATTGGCATTATTAGCATCTAAGCCAGATGTAGGTTCATCTAAGAATAACACTAGAGGAGACGTCACCAATTCACACGCAATTGAAACTCTTCTCTTTTCGCCGCCGCTGATTCCTCTTTCAAAATCGTTTCCAACAATTCTATCCTTTATATCCCAAATTCTTAGCTCTTCCAATACTTGATAAACTCTAGCCTGTTTGTTTGCAAAGGGCATCGATCTAGGTAAACGTAACAAGGCACTGTTGAGCACTGTTTCATACACAGTTAACGTAGGTAACAAGTAGTCATCTTGGTCAACAAAACCAATTAATTTTGTGTAAACTTTTCTCGGTATGATCTTACCATTAACTCTGATGTCCCCTTGGATTTCACCAGTCTTCCGCTTCATAGCTAGTATGTCTAGTAATGTAGTTTTACCACTACCAGAATGACCAATGAGGGCCAATATTTCACCTGGTTTTACGATTCCACTTACATTCTTCAGAATCTTTTCGGTCTCCTTGGAATTCTTCAGGGATGGAACCTCATATGAAATATTTTCAAAACTTAATGTTGCGACTTTGTCAGATTTTAAGAAGCTCACTTCTTCATCATCGTTGAAGGGTAACGCGATTCCATCACTTCCTTTGAATAATGGAGACTTTGAAATGTAAAACGCAACAAACCCAACTAGTCCCAATAAACTAACTGTGGTCATTGTCATTAGGAATCTTGCTTGCCACGATGTGTATTTATCTTTTGCCGGTGGGGAATAACCAGGAATTTCGCTATAATGTAAGCATTCTCCGGATTGGCAGTTCAATGTTATATAAGGATCGCCAAACACTGTTAAGATCAAATCATTCATTGCAGGTTCGCTAAACTTACAATCTCTAGATTCGAGATCACAACTAAAATCTGCTGGACCGGTGATGGTCTCGGTCAAGAAGTCCGAAATGTCTATGGACCCACGAGCACCACACAATGTTGCCCCTGGAACACATTTACACTGAACATTATCACATTTATAATGTGAAGTGTTCTTTGTTAAATCATATTCGAATGTACAGTTTCCAAGACCGCAGTAAAAGCTTTCTGCCTGACTGATCCAAAACTGAAAGTTGCATTCCTTATCCTTCCTATCACATGCAAAAGTTACTTGAGCAGGCGCGCCTTTCAAAATCTCAATGATTTTCTGATTCGTAACATTACAGCCTTGGAATACTTTGTTAACTATCATGCCATTTTTATAGCACGTACCCTTTACCGATTTGTCGGGCATAAACACATCACAAACAGAGTCTTCTTCGCAGATATTACAGTTTATTCCTGACCATCCAGAATCACATACACATGTTTCGTTGGTGTTCTTGCGCACAGGTCTTTTGTTGTTTCCATCTGAAAGTCCTCCACAGAGTGGCAATGAGCAGTCATCACCGGCAAATCCGGGAAGGCATTCACATTTTCCAGAATATTCGTTACATGTTGAAAATTGTTTGCATTCAAACATTGGGAGCATACAGTTAAAACATGGTGGACACTTATCAGGGTCCTTGGCAGGATCCTTTTTCCCAGTCATGGACCAGCCATTGTGTAGGTTATACTTTCTAAAGTCAAGAGTTGTGGTCGTGTGTGAGTCTGTGGATCTGGCTACAGCGATACCACACATATACAGCACAATCCACATCCATAAAAGATGCATGTCTTTTTGATACGGCCTCATTTGATGTGGTGCTTCCTATCTTTTTGTCTTTCACTCCACTCTAGTTGCGATGGTATGTTGTCGGAGAATCGTAACAAAATTTTCTATCTTTTCGTTTCAAGGAGGGACTGCAACGTCCAATTTGATTGATCGCTTGCGAATGAGTCTCTCTTAGGCTAGGCACTAAGTATCAAAGGTTCTGGGTGCGGCTGCAGCAAATCCTGGCCTGTGCGATCCTTATGGTACTGGCTCCTTTGCCGTTAAGACTTATTATCTATCAAACACGTGATTTATTTACCCTCTCGTAAACTAAAGACCGGGTATCAACTAGATCGGCAGTTGTAGTCTTCGGCGAAGTAAAGTCATCGCTTCTGTTTCTGATTAACCTTGGAATGATTTTAACTGCAGAAAAACGTATATTAATACTGGTTGACGTCCAGCCTCGTCTATTACAGCGTTCTGAGGAATACGTGATTGCCCCAGTTCCAATTGAGTAGCATTTTCCTTCTATCGCAACATGATATGCTCTGTTTTCTCCTGAATCAATAGGGTATCCGCTGTGGATAGGAGTATGATCTGCAGCATGTCTCTGGAAGAGTTGTCGTGTATAGTGTAGTGGTTTTTACCCTATGTAATCAATCATAGCGCGAGCCCGTCTCGGTTCGGTGCCTTTCCCGTAAAAACACGAGTTCCGGGTCTCTCATCGCCAAATGGTAGAGCGCGTTTAGCTATGAAAATCCATGGGAAAAATGAGCGCGTGAGCGTCCCAGGGTAAAATTCCGCAGATACCTCCTGCATAGCACCAAATCATAGCTCTGTACTTTTCTCCGGGCTATAACCCTCACCTGGGGCTGCAATAGACAGCAGTGCCTTGCTACATAATCTTGTCAAAGCTGATATCATAGCTGCTCTATATAAAAAAATAGAAAAAGTTCGACAAGTCCCATACTCCCTAAGCACACGACAACCACAGTCGAAATTGGAACTGCAATCTGGAAGGACCTTAAACAAGCGGTATATATATACTCCCAATCGCAAAGGGCGGCCCAATTGGTGATTAGACAGTTTTAAAGGAAAATTCTGCAGATCGCTATCCCGGAACGAACAATCAACGAAGACCCTGATGAGTGAAGTCCAAACTTTAGAAAAGAAGCCAGTTTCCTTCTCGAACATCCTGCTTGGTGCAGGTCTGAATATGGCTGAGGCCACAACCCTAGGGCAACCCTTGGAAGTGGTGAAGACCACTATGGCTGCCCATAGGCAATTCAGCTTCGTGCAGGCGATAAGACATGTCTGGTCTCGTGGTGGCATCTTTGGTTTCTACCAAGGCTTGATCCCATGGGCTTGGATTGAGGCCTCCACAAAGGGTGCTGTCTTGCTGTTCGTCTCTGCCGAAGCCGAATACAGATTCAAACTGATGGGTTTGAATAACTTTACTTCGGGTATCATGGGGGGTGTTACCGGTGGTGTGGCCCAAGCCTACCTAACAATGGGGTTTTGCACTTGCATGAAAACGGTGGAGATCACTAGGAAGAAGAGCAATGTTGCAGGAGCAATACCACAATCGTCCTGGAGTGCCTTCAAGGATATTTATAGAAAGGAAGGTATCAGAGGCATCAATAAAGGTGTTAATGCAGTTGCCATAAGACAAATGACCAATTGGGGTTCCCGTTTTGGTCTATCCAGGTTGGTAGAAGAAGGCATCCGAAAAGTTACTGGCAAGACTAATTCAGAGGACAAATTGACTGCAATCGAAAAAATCTTTGCATCTGCTGTTGGTGGTGGTTTAAGTGCCTGGAACCAGCCAATCGAAGTCATTAGAGTTGAAATGCAATCCAAGAAAGAGGATCCAAATAGACCTAAAAACTTAACTGTAGGCAAGGCATTTAAATACATTTACTCCACCAACGGTCTCAAGGGTCTGTACAGAGGGGTTACTCCAAGAATTGGACTCGGTATCTGGCAAACTGTTTTTATGGTCGGATTTGGAGATATGGCCAGGGAATTTGTTGGCAGAGTGACAGGTGAAAAGCCCGCTGCTAAGCACTGATGCTAAAAAGTTAAGACAATTTCCTGCATTCCCTTATTAACGTAAGGATTCATGTATATTAGTTAACTATATAAATTAAGTATCGTGACATTAAATGGCCGTGCTACTGAAACACGCTCTATAGATCCAATAATGCGTACTACGATGAGTAAAGACTTGTGAGAATATTATTTTAGTGCTTGTGTGTCTCTTTTCTGTTGATCCCCCATTTATCGTAACCATACAAACCGCATATTGTCATTGCCATGCCAAGGAGTTGGATGTAATTTAGCTGTGACTCCCATAGCAACGCAACAGAAATGATGACAATTCTCTTCATTATGTTGGCAACAGAGTAATTTACACTAGATAGCATACCGATCAATTGAAATGCTAGAAGACCCTGACAAAAATGAGAGATGGCGTGAATTGTTATAAGACCCAATAATTTTGGATTTAGGTCTCTGAAAACGCTTGTGTGTTGAAAAAGTTCATTCGTCAAAAATAATGGAAGTGTTAACAAAAATCCTACCGATGAACAGTAGAAGAGAATTGTAATCTTGTCAAAATTTCTTGATAACGGATCGTTTCTTGACTTTTTAGAAGTTCTGGAAAGATCTGGTGATACGTGTGGTGATGTTGAAGGCAAAAGAGAATTAGAAGATTTGACCGTTAATATACCCTTGGCAAAAATGTTTTGTGCAACAAAGATAAACATGGATATGAAGGCAAATATTATGCCAACAACCAAAGATGTTTCTTTATGGAATGCAGAGGAATTGTGGGCATTCTTTTTGCCATTTGAAGACCAGCATGTAACTGACACACCCAACATTAATGGAATTAATGTGTAATAAGTCATTGGATTGTACTCACGTTTTTTGAAAATTCTATAATAGCCAACCGTCATTATTGGAGATGAAGCTTTAACAGAGTGAACTAATGACACGGGTATTAGTGATGTTGCCTTGTGTGAAGTAATGTGGCCTACAAACTGAAAAATACCCATGGGAAAGGTAACGATCAACATTGGCTTCGAGGGTTTCAAAAATTTGTTCATAATAGAGTTCTGAAAGCTTCCGTCCAGGTAAATCGGTATAATACCCTCAGGAAAGTTTGTGATGACTTTTGCAAATTGAGTTCTCTGCCATTTGGGATTTTGCACATGGTTAACAACCGACACGAAGAAAATGCAAAGTATTGCGCTAAACAGAAACTGTATCTCGGTAAAAGCGATCGGGTGGGGAAATTGGTGTAGAATGGACTTTGATAAATTTGATGAAATGGATGATGTAACGTACCAGACAAGGCAAAGGAGCGTGATATACAGATCTACCTCTGGAAGGAATTGTTGAGTATTTTGTGGAAATAAATTTACAAATTTTGCTTTGATCAACTGAAGATATGTTGAAACAGTACTGCTTGTTCCCAATCTATTGCCGGCTGAGGCATAATGCTTGTTTAAATTGTTCGGTACTGTTTTGACAGGGCGATATGCTCCATTTGGTGTCTTGGGGAGCTGATATAAGTCTGGGTCAAACAGGTTCTTGTGAACAGAATGTCTCCTTTTCGTTGAAGTGTTCTGTAAAGTAATCATTGGAAAATTTTAGCGAATGAAATGGGAGTGAGGATGGATAAGCTTACGAGAAAAATACAATTGTACAATATTAGCGAACGGTATGGTTTTTGGTTGATGTTTTACAACTTCAAAGGTTGGTAGGGTTTTGGCTAAGGTACTAGGCTGACGTTTTATCTTTTATCTGTTATATCCATGAATTTTTTCACAGAAAATTCGGGGATGCGTCTTCTCGACTCCCTGGTGCCGGTAAGTCCTTTTAATCTGGGGGGAGAGAAATGCAGAAGCAACCCAGTAAAGCTGATTCTATAAATATTGTTAGCCAACTATTGGGAACTACTTGATGCCTTTAATCTTCACGATGTCAAGGAAGGGATAGTATTATTTGTTTTTGGCAGCACTTGGTATTTTTTTGGTGTGCTAATATATGCTGGTCAACACCCAGCATCTGTTTACCTTTATGCTTAGCAGTAAAAGATTTTCACAACAAAGCGAATATGGAAAAATATATCCAAAGTAGCGCATGCCCTACAAGGAATAATAATATTGGACGGCCCAGTAAAAGAATTTTGGTGGACGAAAAAAACACAGGATTTAATGATATAATTTTGGCATTGTTGAAAGCGCGTTTTAGATGTGTAAGTGTTAATATGGGTGTTCTAAAGCATATTGAAGGTTGCAACATTCTTTGGAATATGGCTGCAAACTAGCAATTTTTGATCATGAATCATAATACAAGGTATAGAAGTAGTTGGCGTTAGGTCTAGTATAGTATCACGTAGCCATATAACTTTCATCCTGCTTTGCATGTCAAACTTAGCGATCTTAATATTGTAAAGCGCCCAGATATAACATTATGTAAATGCTAGAGATTGCAACCAGACCATACGAAAAGGAGCGTCACAATACGGACAACCCAAGTAGGGAACCTTCTTTCAATGAGAGAAGTATATATAAAACCTGGGTCCTTTACCTAAAATCCATAATACGTATGCTCGAGACCTTGGTAGAATAGAACTGTAAAAGAAGACTGAAATGAACAAAATTTTCAACTGGGATAATAAGTATTTTCTTTTGCATAGCACTATGAGAATGTTCAAATTGAATGAAATATAATTATTGAGGCATTAGTGTTATGATATTTTAGTAGTACTCGTTCTTGCACAAATTACTATAAACCTTCAATCCACAAGCAATTTTAAAATATTTGTCGGATAGGTACCATCCACATTTTACAAATAAGATGGTTCAGTTATTAAAATAAAGCAATTTTCTTGCTCTTGTCAATGTATATTTCCAGCGTATTCTTTTCTCTTATTTGCCCATTTCGTCGTACATATGTTTTAAACGCCATTTTGGACTCCGGGTATGTTAATAACATTCGAAATCAAGAAGACGTTGCCAATGTGTCCTTAAGAAAGACCCATAAGAAGATTTCCAGACCAAACCCTACCTATATATCTCAGGACAGGATAAGAACAAAAGCAAGATTTAGGAAAGTTTGAAATTCACAAACGAAAGGTCTAACTATTTTGTGAACTATAGTCCAGATAACATAAATTGCAAAAGTCAAATACGATCAAAGATAAAGAATATAAATATATATTTGTACTCATGTCCTTTTTTGATCTAGAAGCTCAGTCATCTGCTGGAACTTCTGAGGAAAACAGCAACTTTACGAATGGAAGAGAGACAGTTTCTCAAAAACAACAGAAGTACTACAACCAAATCATCGAGTTCTCTAAAGCTCTCCAACAACTTGAAAGAGAGTGCCATAAAGTCGGAACCACGCGAGATGGTAAAAATATTCGAATCGGGATAGAAGAAGAGCTAATCCCCAATATTTCGACCTTATGTGATCAAATAGACGTTGACAAACCAGAGTTGCACCAAGGGACAAAACTACATGCAGATTTCCAGAAGCTCAAAATAGAATTCAACAGAATAGATAGAGAATATAAAGAACAGAGACTCAAGTTCCCCGTTAGGGAAGTTGCAAACAATGGACCAAGAGTTGTACGACAAAATCCAGAATCTAGTTATGTCTCATTGCAAATAGACGAAAATGCGCCTTTGCTGCAGGAGCAGGGGTTAGGCGAAGAAAGTTTATATGGCACCACCCAAAATAATGACGATAATCAGCAAGCACTTCAGATAGAGCAACAACAACAAAGAATAAATCAAAACGAATTGGATTTTCATACCATCGTTCAGGAAGAACGATCCCAAGAAATATCAAGAATTCATACTGCAGTTCAGGAAGTAAATGCAATATTTCATCAATTAGGCACATTAGTCAAGGAGCAGGGTGAGAACGTTGATACTATTGACGGAAATATCTCACATTTGAATAATAATGTCCAAAAAGCAAACGAAGAGCTAAGTCGGGCTGACGAGCACCAGCGAAAACGAAATAGATGTGGAATGCTGACACTCGTTATAATTGTCGTTGTTGTTTTGATAGTGATTTTAGCCGTGTTAAACTAAGTGTAATTACAAATTAGGAGAAAGTGTATATAACTATTGAACCGAGAAATCTTACCATATAAACTATAATTCAATGCTTTATGTGAATCGATCTTGATTATCATAGAACTGTTTAACTCCCATGGACGATTTTCCTTTATTTATTTTAGTCAGTGAAAACAACAAGAATTAAGGTATTATCAAACTTGCGGTTTCGATGATGAAGTATCGTACTCCTTGATTTTATCAAGAATTTGTTTTTTGATGTTTTCGGCACTCTCAACACCTTCTGTTTCACCGCTGCTAATTACCAGATCCTTTAAAAGCTTGTTTTCCATTTCAAGTGTATGTATCCTTTGTTGTAACCGTACTGCTAACTCGCTCAATTCGTGAACAGAACTTTCGAGCTCTTTTTCTTTCAGTTTCCTCCTTTGGTGAGATTTGCTGCTAGAAGATATTGCAGCCTGCGCGTTTTGGGATTCTAAAGTATCTATAGATCTTCTTTTATTTGTCAACCCATTTTCTAGCGAATCATTTGATCTCTTCAAAGGCGCAACTTTTTCGTTCGTAATATCTGCTTTAAAGTTTGTGGACGGCAGACTCTCTGGAGAAGTATTCTCATGCTTTACTATAACATTATCAATTTTCGAAATTACCTCTCCTGGTTGGTTCTCTCCTGGGGAAGTTTGAGTGTTGCTCAATTCAAGGATTGAGTTTAAGAAATTTGACTCATTTTGAGGTGGTGATTTGCTCAAGGTTGCGTTCTGGGGTGTTCCCGTGCTGGTAGTCGTTACACTTGAAAGTAAAGAAAGAAAAAGATCTGAGCTTCGTCTTGTATCATCAGCGATATTGTTCGTCAATTGGTTACTATCCAAATTAGAACCACCAGATTCCTTTTGTCGGTATTTTTGCTGTTCATGATGGGCAATTATTACAGCTATAGCATCGATTTGTTCTCCGTTGAAGCCGTGATTGAGCAACGAACGGTATGCGCCTTCTGGAACTGTAACTCTTGGTAATAAAGAAACCAGAGTAGAGGTCGGAATAGCGGAATAATCAGGCATTTTTATTCGGGGGCTCGCAGCATTGTTTGTTTGATTTCTTACTGAATTGGATGTCCGTCTAGACTCCGATATAGAATGATCATTTGCTGAATTTTGCTGACTAGCTGCATTATTTTGTCCCAATATTGTTGGGGAAGACTGAGTTGATTCGGATATCGAGTAAGGCTGCTGTTGCGCCACTATGTTGTTTAAAGGTGAAGGTACCGAAGGGGAATGTTCAAAAGCCTGATTCATATGTCCTGCATTTATGAATCCTGTACCAATATCTACATTTGTGAAACTCCCATGGTCATCTGGGGAAAATCCAGACGGTATACTATCATTCCGTTGAGTTTGTTCAAGATCGTGATTGTGATTGTTTCTCGATCTGGCATCTCTCTTTCGGGATGAAAATCTCGATTTGTGTTCATCATATTGAGAAGTTAAGAATGTGTTCCTTCTCTGAGAGAGGAAGTGGGTGTTCCTCTTCGTTGATGCATTTTTTTCGTTTTCGTCATCGTTCTCGCTTGAGTTTCCGCCTGGATTCGCAGATTCATCCCGATGCGACTTTTCTTCGTCTGGAAATATAAATGCATCATCTGCAAAGGCACTTAATTCTACAGCCAATCTTTCATCCAATCCTAACATTTGATCGCCCACGCTGGTGTCGTTCGCGTTTGTATTACCTAGCACCCAAGAGTCTACATTTCCAAAATCCTGCTCTAGTGATGGCATAAAGTTATCAACATAAGCCAGTTGTTCTAATAATATGCTTGGAGTGACGTTGGTATCGTTAGAGTCGAATAGGTGATTAGTTTCGTTTATTAGCATGGACGGTCCGCCAGCTGCCATAGTTCTCTCATCAGATGCGTAACCAGTTGTCGCATCTCGCTCCTTGTCTCCATGCCGTTCATTTTTTTCGGTTTCATTCTCTGATTCATCAGTTCCAAACAAACTTTTGAACTCGTCGTTATAAGAGTTGCCATGGCTTGAATTCTCCGGTGGTCTCTTCATTGGATCCAGCTCGTATGCCACTGACATAAGTCTTTAGGGAGGGTGTTATTTGAAGCTCCAAAATATTAGCTACAACTTGACTGAATCTGTTCTATTCTTGAATGTTAAAATGTTCTCTTTCCAAAAAGCTCGAGTGTTGAACAGTTACGTTGACTCACGTTTGTCAAAATGCAGCTAAGCGAACACACACACTTTTAGAGCTCTTCTGCTTATACTAGTCAGTACACTTGAAACCTATAAA
The DNA here is from genome assembly GCA_030705145.1 of Hagleromyces aurorensis. Taxonomy (NCBI): domain Eukaryota; kingdom Fungi; phylum Ascomycota; class Saccharomycetes; order Saccharomycetales; family Saccharomycetaceae; genus Hagleromyces; species Hagleromyces aurorensis. The sequence continues at coordinate 99,680 of JANIWU010000005.1, read as the reverse complement.
AACAAATTTTTTTGAGAGGGTAATTTGCTGAAACCGCCCATTTCATGTGGCACGTGAAAATCAAAAAGCCACAGTCGTGTTGTCCTCCACAAATGAAACTTGCACGTGTTGGAACGAGAATTTTGTCCAGCCAGATTTGGACAAGGCGATGCCAGAGAGATACACTGCCACCATTTCAAATCCGTGTCAAACACAGAAAGAAACCATAATATTGACACTACAATGAGCTCAAAACATCCAGGATATTATGTTTTTTTCAAAAATCTCGGTCACCATCTACACCCAAGAAAATAACCTATAAATCCTTCAACTGATTGTGGACAATCCTACGTTTCACTTGGCAAATCCTTATCTGATACAGATGACTATGTGAACTTCGCCCCTCTTGAGACGCGAAACAGAAATTTTTGCGCTGCCAAGTACCGGACAATGTGTTGGAGGTGCATTATTATTGTCAGAATATGCTTGGGAATTTAAAATATGACTGTAAATCATAGGAAAATGCGCTGACGGCAGAGGTCACAAATAATCCCGATAATTCATATCAAACGGTGTGAGCCATTGCTCAACTCATTGAAGAGGTGAATAGCTTTCTCTTTTTCTTTGTTTTGATCTCGCATAGGAGAATACCTAGCCCCTCTCGTAGTGTTCCATACTGCCCGAGGCTGCCATGGATTTTAGAAGGAGCCATCATCGGTGGTGAGGGTGAAGGACTACGTAGACAATGAGATTTACTACATCTGGCATGTTTTCTGTTGGTCATCTGACATAGTTGCATCCGTCGTGGGTCCGCTAAGTATTCCTTTGTCACATTCCATCTCCTGCAGAAGTACTAACTGGGACTAGCTAGGCAGAAGATTCACTCAAAATATCCGTTTTCCAGCTTTGGAACGATATGGCCGCTACCGTTTGAGGCATATATGCGCATATCGGTACACATATGTAGGTATCATCTGTCAGTTATGGCTTTTCCGGCAATAAACAGCGGGTACGCTTTTGTCCCGATAGTTTCCCGCTACAGAAGTATAGAAACTTCTCTCCTATTTTTTTTCGGCCGTACAACAGTCTATAATTTCCTACCCTAGAACGATCTACAAAACCAGACTAGCAGAAGCTCTAAGATTGCTTTTTCGGCTCTTTTCACTTGCGTCCTATATTCTTTTTCTTTTTAGCGCCCTTGGGACAGTCGTTAGACCTTTACCATTCCCGTCCATGTCTTGGTGCTTCTCGTCCTGTTAGGTCACATATGAAGTAAGTGACGTACCGAACATGTGTACTGCAGAAGCAGAAACACGTAAGCGGCCTTGCAGATGTTGGTAGACAACAACCCAAAGGCACCGCCTAAACTACAGCTTGTGTCACTAGAAACGCGATGCAGGATGGCGAGAAGGAGTCTCTTTGTCTGATTAGCTAACAGCTTAGACTTGCAGTTCCAGTAGCAGTTGCTCATGCATTCTGTAAGAAGCCCTGTATATTCATTTTTCACGAAAAGTAACTATTTGAAGATCAAAAGAAACAATAGAATCTTTTAATGAAAGCCATGTCCTGGTTACTACCCATGTTTCAAAAAGCACCGTTAGCGTTTCTTTTGTGAAGGACTTTTGCAGTTCCCAGGACGAAAAAATTTAGTGCGCCAGAGTACCTTGCAAAAGTACTGAATAGAGAGAGACTATCACAGCAGAGTTTTTGAGTGGGACAACTAACCTATCTGCAACCTAGAGTAACGCCCAAGACACGCTACATCCCATAGTAGAGGAGGATGTGCTTACGGTTGACTGATAGTCGCAAGGCAGTTGTCCATGGTCAGACGAGCGATCGACACAACGCGATAAATACAATAAAGTAAGTCAGAGGCCAACGCATTTTTCTGGGCGCTGTTTACCAGGCCTATAGCTCGATGAGCTCTCGCCGGGTTTGTTTCGGGCATGCTTCTCTGTCTGTTTTCCAAACAGGATTTGAAACTAGGCAAGACCGAATCTTACAGCGATTTTTTTTATGTATTTTCCTTTTATCTATCGCTGGTTTCTTTTTTATGGGCGTCACTGTATTGCCCCAGACTAAAAAGCCTGTACTTTGTGAATATTTAAACAGAAAGACGAGACATCAGGACTTCACAAAAAGTTCTGTCAGAACTTCTATGCGTTGAAGTGAGCCTCATACAAAAGCAGAAGACGACCAAGAATTATCGACATCCTTCGAAAAAGCTTTATCTCAAAACAACTTCATAAGTCTATGACTAGCGGATCCCTAAGATACACTGAAAACGTTGCAAAATCATGAATCCTCATGAAACTGTGACAGCGAGGCCTCCTGGGCTTCGAGAAATATTAACTTCCGGGAAGGACACCCAGCAAGACAAAGAAAGAGCAAAGGTCTACTATAGCTACGAGAATTTCGAGAAGTACTTGGTACGATCGCATTGCGAAGAGAATCTAGAGTTTTGGAAATGGGCCAACTACTATCTAGAGCACCACAAGGAGCCGGACTTTGACGTTGACAAATGGAACGACTACAATTATTCTAACTTTGTACAGAACGAATCGGAATGGGAGTGTAACTTCCCACCGGAGGTGAAGAAACACTTCGCAGCATGCTACGAGAACCACGAGCAACCAGCTCGTGAAGTCGTAGGGAAATGTCGCCAGCAGGCCATTGCATTGATGCACGATGCATACAGACAGTACCATCGCTGGGTCAACGAGGAGAAGAGAAGGATACAGGAGGAAGAACGCAGAGCCGAGGAGGAGAAACTCCGGCAAGAAGAGTGCATGCGACAAAACAAGCTAGCGGTTGCGCCCGCGGAACAAGGGGAAAGTGTGGCCAGCAGAGAGATGAAGGAGACGAACACAATGAGTTCTTCCGGCAGCTCGGGCAGCAATAGCAGTACGAACCTATTTGTTAGGGGCAAGCAGTTTGTGAGCAAACTGAAGCGGAGGCAGAAGCCCAAGCCCAGCTCGAGCCCCAGCGAATCGAGAACGGCTTCCTCGGCAGCGTCGCTGCGCAAACCGTCCTTGAGATTGAAATAACTGGAAAAAGCAACTCGGAGAGCGGAAAACTAGCCACGCTTTCATTGTCATCGACAATTGTCATGATAACAATCAACAATCATATTCATAATAACTCAACAATTTGTAAAGCATATAACACTAGCATTGATACACCTTAATTATAGAAATTAGTCCAACACAAGAGTAAAAATTTTATTGCCCGCCGGTTACATTCGTGCGAAGGGTGGATGGCCGAGGGTGGACGCGCCGCTTGACTGTACAAAGGTGGGTGGGCAATCCTTACACGAATTTTGTTTTTCGAGGGTAGAGAAGTGGGGGACAGATTCCCTCGTGTTTCTTAGGGAAAGAATGTTATCACGTGTATAATTATTGGTATGCCTACTTGTTCAGTTACGATGTTTCCTTTTTACAAGTTACCTTTTCGATGCTTTAGCTGGGCGTGTTGTACTGAAGCTTACCGCTGGAAAGGCGCAAGGCCATTGAGTCCCACATCTAAGCTTGAAGAAGGCGTTCTAGTCCTAGGAAAAGAGTACTTTTGATAGGTTTTGCTAATGTGTAATTTCCACAGTGCAGTGAGGTGAGCTTATGCGTCATTTGCCAAAGGGCAAAAAAGCCAAGAGATGAGAATCAAAGGAAACTATAGACGCCGAAAAAGACAATACATCAATGCATTTTGTGTCAACCAAGAGATCTAAGCAAGGTACGTTTTGATTATAGACAAATCAAGCAGTTGTTTGTTGTAGAGATCTGGCCCTGCAGAAGCTATTGCTATTTCTTGCGGTTGCGTCTTAATCTTGATATTTTAAGATCAGATTTATTCATAGCACAGGTCTAGATCGATCGGTGGAAAATGACGAGTTATGCGGTATTGTTCAACATAAAAATCTTATGGTTGCCCGTTTCTTATGCCTGGTTCCGCTCGTCCAAGGCATGAGACTTCATCAACAGCGTTCGTTCTTAAAAGAGCTTCTCACCTGCCTCCGCAAACATATGTGCCGAACTCTCAAGAACTGTCAGTTCCAAACACAGGCACAGGGCAGATTCAGATTGTCACGCAAATATTAGATACCTCGGCCAACTTTATGGTACAATAGCTCTTTCCTAGTTGTCTAAGAAAGATGTGAGTAAAGCTGAGCCACAGAAGGAGACAAAGCCCAGATTAGTTTTTCCGATTGTCGGAATCAATATCTCGGATGCACTTGCCATTAAAGCTTAGGATCTTTCTTTTGGAGAATGTACAATCGTATACTTTTTTGTCTCGTGCATGCAATGACGCACTAGTCTTTCCTTATTGGGGGCGCATTGTTGGCTGATACCAAAAATTTCGCCTTTCCACAGGAGAAAAATGAATCTATAATTGCCGCTGAGTGGTGAATGACAGTATACTTTATTGAGGGGGGGCAGGCTACCTTTCAGCTATGTTCCCTCTGTAATTATTATAACCGAAGTGTTGTCCAATACTGCTTTGGGCATGTCGTGAGACCTGGGAAGGTCTAGCCCATAGACTGTCAAGTCGTCCAAAAGAAAGTGTATATTCACATCTTTCAGTGAGTCGTTAATTGTATCTAGAGTACTTAGGCAGTAGTTAGTTTAGGAAATATTCCACTTCCAAATGTTGTAAGAATATTTTCGAACTATTTTAAATAGAGATCAACGAATTACTTGTAGAGTGCAGTTGATCTGCACATACGCCAACTGCAGCTGATTTAACCTCATCTAAAGTTGGAACGATCATAAAAAGAAAATTGGTAAAATGTCAGTTTTTGAGAAAATATAAATTTGACTTTCTAGTCCATATTTCCAGAAAATTGAGAACTATTAGGATGAATGTAAACAAGCGTTGGCATATTTTCTAAAATACAGAAGCGTCAGAGGCCAAAAATAATAATTTATTAAACCTGGCCTGGTGACTGTTTGAGGAATTTTATTTTTACTCAAATATTGGTGTGTATGACATATAGTCCCTGTATAGTTACAAAAGGTCAGGGTTCAACAAGGAAATGATCCAAAATAATGAACTATTTTAGATTCCTTCGGAATCGTTGGCTATCCAGCTGTGTGTGGTTGCATTCAAAAGCGAATTGCAGTACATCGTTGTGTTCAAGTTGGAATTACACTGATACCGTCTGTAACACTCTTCCTCAAGTTGGCTTTCCCACTCTGAAGAAAAGACCAATCGCTCCTTTTCTCTATCAGAAACAAGGAATAGAGAGGTAGGTTTGCCTGATGGTAATTAGATATTTCCAAAAGCACGGTAGACATAGAGAAAAATAACAAAACTTTGGAAACATTAAAAACTATTTTGGTGCAAAGAATTTCGCAGAAACGATTCCACTGTGTTTTCTAAAAAATTTCTTAAATTCTTAATTGTTTCCTTTTTTTAATATCAGGTAAATGTTTAACACATCATTTACAAGATTCAAGTCCAAAATTATAAGTGCAATTTAAAACGTCTGTTTCCCCCCTCTTAAAGTGTTTGATATTTTTCAAAACCCCACAAATAGCGATATTCAAGCATAGACCCATTTGCAGTTCCTGCTGGAGTGTGTTGGTTCTTGTGAGCAACCCTGTCATCGCATTGGCGCCATAAAGTATTGTAATCATTTACAACGGCATTACATATCTACCAGCTCCAGTTTAAGGCCGCTATCTTCGTCTGCAGACCAAGTTTTTATGGTGGGTTCTCATGAAATCCTCTATAATTTCCTAACAAAGATCAGATATGACATTTCAGCTGTTTTGCTACAAATAGACAAAGAGTGGACATCGGAAGACTGAAGCCACCTTCCCCTGGCGGTCCATCTCAGCCAATTGAGCTATTGCTCACGGCTCCTGGCACTATACAGTACTCCGTTTTAAAGAACCGAAAACAAGATTTACTGAGTGATCCAAAAGGAAGATACTCTCGCGTCGATTCCAAACACCGCGATAATATACACCAGGGGCTGCTACGACCCAGTCCATTGTTTCCATCTGGGAGCCTGTACTAATCCTACGCAGTACAAAGACCGAAATAGCGGTCTTCCATACCACTGTTGGTACCCAAGCGCCGCCAGCGTTTTGAATGGCCGTAATACATAGGCAGGCGAATTGTTACCTACACGTCCGCGACTTGCCCCGAAGACAACCTCGCGGGCGAGTGCTGTTAACTGTCTGGGAGAATTGCTCATGCCCCTCCCCCACATTAGAGCTTGCAGCTGCCCCGTCCCGCGACGCCCCGAAAGCACATCCTGTTCTTCTCCGGTTGTAGAAACTTCCCAGTGGGCAAAAAGAGGGTTGGCCGGCTCTGTTGACAATGGCGACGCCCGTCCAGGCAAGCCTCTGAAGAGAATCCAAGCATCCCGGACGGCCCTTAAACCAGAACGTCGTCGTCGTGGTCACATGCACAGATCACGGAGGAACACAGGGAACAATGTATGGGGAAGCAGGGTTGGGAAGCGGTGCATCTGCCGCCAAATCCCAGGAAGTGCCCAGCAGCGGGCGTGTGTGACCACTGGTCATTGACACCACCGTTAAAATCAGGACGGTATCCGTGTCCATGGCTTGCACCACCGGAGTGCATGGTCTCCCGGCAGCACTGGCTATTCTTCGGCGTCTGCTACTGCTTGCATTTATACGCCGGTACCGGCAACGCACCTTTGTTGGCCGGCCCGTTTCCCGTGAGATTATCCTCTTCCATAAGTTTCTTTTTCCCCCGACTAACAAAATAAAAGAGAACGGCCCCCTCACGCGGTTCTCCGAGAGGGACTGACTGTTCGCAGTTCGAACCCAGGCAGCCACGTTCTGAACCGAGGAAAAGCCCATATTAAGACCTCTTCGGAAGAAAATTCAGTCATAATTAGAAAATTTTTCATCGTAATGCGTGAATACATGTAGTTAGTCATTTCCCAAAAGCTCCATCCACGGTGCTTCTGATGGAACTGAAGTGGAGTAAAAAACAAAAGATCATCAAGGGAATCAAATTAGTCACTTAATTTTTTCGCATGTACGCGTTCCTGCCGAGCTCAAAAAGCTATATAAACAGCCCTGAGCCTTTTTTCTGCAGAGCGAGTCATGTCAGGACTCCAGCACATCCAACATCTCTAGTTTGAACAGATAGACCTCGCTGCACACTAACAAGAAGCATGTGGTTTAAACAGACGTTCGTCGCGCTAGCAGAGCATGCCAGTCGGGCAAGCAAGAACATCCCTCCCGTGAAACTCACGTATAAAAACATGCTTAAGGACCCTTCTTCCAAGTACAGGGCGTTCCCAGCCCCCCAATTGTCCAACAGGCAGTGGCCCAGTAAGACAATTACAAAGGCCCCCCGTTGGCTATCCACAGATCTGAGAGACGGTAACCAATCTCTCCCGGACCCTATGTCAGTCGAGCAGAAGAAGGAGTACTTCCACAAACTGGTGGACATCGGCTTCAAGGAAATCGAAGTCTCGTTCCCCTCCGCATCACAGACAGATTTCGACTTCACGCGGTATGCGGTAGAAAACGCCCCAGATGACGTCAGCATCCAATGTCTTGTGCAGTCCAGGGAGCATCTCATCAGGAGAACTGTCGAAGCATTGGCAGGCGCTAAGAAGGCCACAATTCACACATACCTCGCTACCAGCGACATGTTTAGGGACATCGTTTTCAACATGTCCCAGGAAGAGGCTATCGAGAAGGCAGTGGAGGCTACCAAGCTTGTCAGATCCTTGACCAAGGACGATCCAAGCCAACAGGCCACCCGCTGGTCCTACCAATTCTCTCCTGAGTGTTTCAGTGACACTCCAGTGGAGTTCGCTGTCGAGATCTGCGAGGCTGTCAAGGCGGCCTGGGAGCCAACGGAGGAAAATCCAATCATCTTCAACTTACCAGCTACCGTCGAGGTGGCCACACCAAACGTGTATGCCGACCAAATTGAATATTTTTCCACCCACATCTCAGAAAGAGAAAAAGTTTGCATTTCTACACACTGTCACAACGACCGTGGATGTGGTGTCGCTGCCTCTGAGCTGGGTGTCCTAGCAGGTGCAGACCGTGTGGAAGGTTGCTTGTTCGGTAACGGTGAGCGTACTGGTAACGTTGACTTGGTTACAGTTGCATTGAACATGTACACCCAAGGTGTGTCCCCAAATCTAGATTTCTCTGATATTCAATCCTTGATTGAAATAGTTGAGCGTTGTAATAAAGTCCCAGTTGGTCCAAGAGCTCCATACGGTGGTGACTTGGTTGTTTGTGCATTCTCTGGCTCTCACCAAGACGCCATCAAGAAGGGCTTCAACCTACAGGAGAAGAGACGTGCTAACGGAGACACCCTTTGGAAGATCCCATATTTGCCATTGGATCCAAAGGATATTGGCCGTGACTACGAAGCTGTCATCAGAGTCAACTCCCAATCCGGTAAGGGTGGTGCTGCTTGGGTCATTTTGAGAGCATTAGGATTAGACTTGCCAAGAAACATGCAAATCGAGTTTTCGAGTATTGTTCAATCAACAGCTGATCAAATTGGTAAGGAATTGCAATCCAGTGAAATCAGCAAGTTATTCAAGGAGACTTACAACTACAACAATGAAATATATAACAACATCTCGCTGGTCGACTATGACGTTCAGAAGACTGGACCAGACCGCAGAGTTCTAACGGGTCAAGTGGAGATCAATGGCGACGTTTATGAAATCGAAGGTTCTGGTAACGGTCCAATCTCTTCTTTGGTCGATGCTTTGTCGAATTTGTTAGACGTCAGATTAAGTGTTACAAACTACACAGAACATTCTTTGGGCTCTGGATCTTCTACGCAAGCTGCCTCATACGTCCTACTTTCCTACAGACGCGATGCTGACAACGAGAAGGCCTACCAATGGGGTGTTGGTGTTTCTGAGGATGTTGGTGATTCGTCTGTCAGAGCTATTTTCTCTACTGTTAACAACATGATTCACTCAGGGGAAGTTGCATTACCAATCAAGGGGAAGAAAGCTGCAGGATCTGCTTAATTGGACCAGACATTAGTTTGCTGACCGCATCTCTCTGTCTAGGCTGAAATAATTTACATATTTGTACTTCTACGTCATTTTACGTTGCGCTGTGCGTATGCGCATTTGCGCTCTATTTAAATTATTTATTAACAATATTGTTAAAAATTTTTGATGTTGCAATGTTAATACTTGTGTTGCTCGACCATCTCGCCATCGTATTTGCTTTAAGTAAACATTATCTCTGATGTGAATAGTCTTTTCTGTCTTCCTATGCTTGGGCGCCCCTTATATAGCGGTGAAAAATTTCATTTTCTACTGATCCGACTACCGAACGGTTAAAGTCTATTAACGAAAACAATATTGATAGTCACACTGTTAAAAGTGTAAAACGAGAGCAAGGGAACAGCAAGAGGTTTCAGTAGGGTTTGAAAAGCGTGTACATTAGGGTATTGTGTTGAAAACGGCAGAGATTTGAAATTGGATTTTCATTCGCTAACTTCAACGCACCATTCTGAGACAAGATGAGGATTCTCCTATCGACAGAATATGAACGTAAAATTGCGATAGTATCAGACTCCTTTGCCCTCATACTCAAATCTATGGGAAATGGAGCTAAGGAGACCCCACTTTGTGCTATAGAGCTTGTTCCGAAGAACGACATTGATAATCAGAGCTTTAAACGACTCTCGTCTCACGACATACATGGCTTTATTGGTCTAATACAAGTTGAAGGTTTGATATTTGTGGGCGCCATTACAGGTAAATCGCGGGTCGGTCAACCTAGACCTGGCGAGACCGTTAACAAGATATTTGCTGTCGATTTCTTCTGTTTGAACGACAACAAATGGGACTTTGTTGAAATCGACGGGTCCGGTTATCCTATTTTGGCAGAAGGCGACTCGCCGGAGTACAGAGAGAGTTTACCAAAGCATCCTTGCTTTGAAATACGCAAGTTACTGTCAAATGGTTCCTTCTACTACAGCTCAGATTTTGACTTGACATCAACGCTGCAACACCGAGGATTCAGCAACAATTCATTAAGCGTGGACAATTTCGAAGAGGAGTACATGTGGAATTCATTTCTAATGCAAGAAATCATCACCTACAGAGACAGAATGGACAATAACACGAAACAGATCCTGGACGAGGAAGGTTTCTTGACCACGGTTATTCGGGGCTTTGCCGAAACCTTTGTTACATATATTAAGAAGCTGAAAGTATCGATGACGGTAATATCTAAACAAAGCTGGAAGAGAGCAGGAACAAGATTCAATGCCCGTGGTGTTGATGACGAAGGTAACGTTGCAAATTTTGTGGAGACTGAGCTGATCATGTACTCAACACAGTACTGCTATGCCTTCACAGAGATCCGCGGAAGCATCCCAGTTTTCTGGGAACAGGACACATCCTTGATAAATCCAAAAGTTCAGATCACACGGTCGCTCGAAGCAACCCAGCCAGTCTTTGACGAACATTTTCTGCGTTTGATCGACAAGTACGGGCCTGTGCACGTCGTAAATCTTCTTGCGACGAAATCGTCGGAGATTGAGTTGTCACAACGGTACCGTGAACACCTTAAGCGATCCCAAAAGCTACAACTGGGCTCCGACGTATTTCTGACCGAGTTCGACTTCCACAAAGAGACGGCGCAGGAGGGTTTTGCCGCTGTCAAGCGGGTACTGCCGCGCATAATGGATTCAATGCTTGCCGCAGGATACTTTTCGTACGACGTGAAAGAGCATAAGGTTGTTTCTGAACAGCAGGGTGTGTTCCGCACAAACTGTCTGGACTGTCTGGACCGGACAAACCTAGTGCAGCAGGTTATTTCGCTGGCTGCGTTCAAGATTTTTCTGGAGGACTTCCAGCTGGTTGCTCCAAGCAGCTACATCGACGATGACGACTTTGTTGTGAAGCACAACACGCTGTGGGCCGACCACGGCGATCAGATCTCCCAGATCTACACGGGTACGAACGCACTGAAGTCTTCGTTTTCGCGGAAGGGCAAGATGTCGTTCGCGGGCGCGTTGTCTGACGCGACGAAGTCGGTGAGCCGCATGTACATCAACAACTTCATGGACAAGGGCAAACAGCAGAACATCGATGCGCTGCTGGGGCGGTTACCGCACCAACGCAGCGTTGAGCTGTACGACCCGATCAACGAATACGTGGCAGCAAAGTTGGAGGAGCTCGCTGACGAATTCACGTCGTACGCGTCTGCGAACGTGTTTGTGGGCACGTACAATGTGAACGGCACAGCCCGGCGCGCCGACTTGTCGGCGTGGCTGTTCCCGATCGGCGACAAGTTCAAACCTGACATTGTTGTGCTGGGACTGCAGGAGGTGATCGAACTGACTGCGGGCTCCATCCTGAATGCCGACTACTCGAAGGGCTCGTTCTGGGAGACGATGGTTGGTGACTGCCTGAACCAATATGGCGAGAAGTACCTGCTACTGCGCGTGGAGCAGATGTCGTCGCTGCTGATTCTGTTCTTTGTCCGCGCTGAGCAGGCCGCGCGCGTGCGCCAGGTCGAAGGCGCCTCGAAAAAGACGGGCTTCGGAGGTATTACTGGTAACAAGGGTGCTGTTGCGATCCGGTTCGATTACGGTGCGACATCTTTCTGTTTTGTGAACGCGCACCTCTCGGCAGGCGCGACGAACACGGAGGAACGGCGCGCGGACTACGAAAGCATTACGCGTAGCATTGCGTTCACACGGTCGAAGACCATTCCACACCACACGTCCATCTTCTGGCTGGGAGACCTCAACTACCGCATCAACCTGCCCAACGAGGACGTGCGGCGGGCGCTTGCCGACGATGGAACAGAGTCGCTTGACGCGCTGCTGCGTGCGGACCAGCTGACGCAGGAGATCAACGCGGGCAACGTCTTTCAGGGCTTCAAGGAGCCGACGCTGAAGTTCCGGCCGACGTACAAATACGACAACGGGACCAACACGTACGATTCGTCCGAAAAGGCGCGGACGCCGTCGTGGACCGACCGGATCATATACTACGGCGGGAACCTACATCCGCTGGCGTACGCCGACGCGCCCCTGCTGCTCAGCGACCACCGCCCCGTCTACGCGGCGTACCGCGCGCGCGTTACGTTCGTCGACGAGGCCGTGCGGCTGGATCTGGGCAAACGGCTCTACCACGAGTACAAGCGGGCGCATCCAGAGGAGCTCGGCGGCACAGGCGCGCCCGTTCAGCCCGCGGAGCGAGTGCGGCGTGCCGTCCCGGCGACAGCCGTGACGCTGATCGACCTGGCCCGCGACCCGCCATTGCCGTCGCCGGCGCTGTCGGAGCAGTCGACCGCCTCGTCGCTCAGCGCGTCCGTGCCGCTGCAGCCCGTGCGGCGCTCAGAGTCTGTCAAGCCTGCATTGCCGCCACCGCCCCCAGCATCGCGCGTCATTTTGTCACCGCCCGCCGGCGCGAATGCAACTCCGCCTCCTGCAGTGCCTGTAACCTCACCCGCGGTATCGACGCCGGCTGTGGTGTCGACCCTGTCCGGTGGCGCCCCTGCAACTCCGCCAGCCGTGCCGCCCGTGCGCAAGACACTTCCGCCTGGCTTCAACGACGCGATCCTGACGCCGCGCAACAGCGGCAAGCGGCCCGAGCCGCCAGCGCCTACAGCACGCGCCGCGTCCGCGGAGCCGGCAACGCCCGAGCCCACCGGCGGCAGCGCCTCCGCCTCTGCATCTCCGCCCCCGCCATCCAGCGGGAGTACATCTCCGCCCGCGTCTGGGACCAAGCCGCCGGCGCCCGCGCCGCCCGCCAAGAAGCCAGAGCTCGCGGCACTGCACATGGACGCCTGGAAGCCGCTCACGCCCAAGTAGGCCTTTATAGACTGACATTAGGTACACAATACACACACGCTACACACGCCGCAGGGCGGCATGCCGCTCGCTAGGCCTGCAGCTCGCGCCGGATCTTCTCCTTGTACTCGGCGATCTCGTTGTCGATCTGCTCCTCGGCGAGCGCGAGCCGCGTCAGCTCCTCGCTCTCGAGCTGGCGCGAGAACACGCACTCGGGCGTGCGGTTCGACGGCAGCCTGTTGCCCGGGGTCCTGAGCAGCGCCTTGAAGAACTCCTCGTTCGGCTCGTTGAACACTATCTCGTCGTAGAAGACGCTCGCGACTTCGTCGGGCGGCGCATCGCTGCTGGCGCTGGCGCCGGCGCCCGCCGCGTACGGGTGCAGCCGGAGATGGTGGTAGAAGCTCAGCGGCTTCTCGTTGGCCTCGTCCACAAAGTGGATCTTGACGTTGATCTCGAACTCGCCCCAACCGGTCTCGGCCAGCTCAAACGGCGGTGCCTCCACGGACCGTGTCGGGTTCGGGTACGTATCGTGCAGCTTGAACACGACCTTCTTGACGAAATGCGAGATGTCCTCGTTCTGCGGCCCGCGCACGAAGATCGTCCAGACGTGCGTGTGCTCTGCGGGCGCGTTCGGGGGCCGTACGTCGCCCAGCTTCTTGGCTGTGTTGCCGTAGAGAATGGGGCGGGTCACCGAGAGCGTTTTGATCCGCTTGCTGACGCCAGGCGGCATGGCTGTACTATGAGGGGTGGTAACTGTGACGATTCTGGTGGTGCCGGACTACTGGAATGCTCGCGGGCGGTCCTCTTGTTCCTGCCGACCTGTGAGCTGCAAGTGGCTATGCCGTCGCGCGCGTCTTCCGACGCAGATGTACCTCGCATAATGTCCGCGTGCACGAAGGGGCGCGCCTGGGCTCAGTATATATATCACAGGTCTGGAACCGAGGATGAAAAAGCGGCCGCCATGGTCGTGCGGCCAGCGAGCGCAGACAAGCACAGTACTCCGCAGTAGCCTCCCGCACACCCCCACACGCTCACAGCCCTCCCCTCACATGGCGGTCAAAACTGTATACATAGCCAGACACGGCTACCGCTCGAACTGGTTGCCCGAGGGCCCGTACCCCCCACCACCTACGGGCGTCGACAGCGATGTGCCGCTCGCAGCGCACGGCCTCGACCAGGCCCGCGAACTGGGCCACTATCTGCTGTCACTCGATAATCAGCCAGAGCTGCTGTTCTCTTCGCCGTTCTACCGCTGTATCCAGACATCTGTGCCCATTGGCGACCTGCTCGGGCTTCCCGTGCGCCTCGAAGCCGGCATTGGTGAGTGGTACCGGCCCACGCGGCCGGTGGTCCCCGTCGCCGCGCCCCGCGAAACGCTGATGCAGCTCTTTCCGGGAAAGATCCAGCCCGATTGGCAGTACGTGCTGACGCCCAGCGCGAAGGGCGAGACCGAGGAGGACCTGTACGAGCGCTGCCGCGCGTTCTGGCCGCAGTTCGCCGCACAGGTCGAGCGCGAGTACCCCAACGTCGAGACGGTGCTGCTCGTCACGCACGCAGCGTCTAAAAACGCACTCGGCATGAACCTGCTCGGCTTCGACAACTGGCGCGAGCCCCTCGACGAGGACGGAAACACCATCCGCAGCGGCAGCTGCTCGCTCGACAAGTTCGAGGCCGCGGCGAACGCCGAGACGCACGCCTTCATGGAGCGCAAGTGGCGCATGACGATGAACGGCAACACCGAGTTCCTGACCAACGGCGAAGAGATGAACTGGGACTACCGCAACGCGTACGAGGCGGGCTCCGACGCCGACATCAAGGCGCGCGAGGCCGCCAGCAAGGCCGCCGGCGTCGCTGAGCCTGCCAAGACCAGTCTGAAGACAGAGGCCGTCTACGTCAGTGTCGACATCCCCAGCGAGAACTACCGCCAGCGCAACGAGGTCGATCGCACCGCCGCGCTGCAGTACTCCGGGCTCGAGACCGAGACGCCCCTCGTGAAAATCGGCGACAAGGTGTACGAGGGTCAGTGGAAAAAGCTCGTCGGCACAGAGCTGGGGTTCCCAAACGAGGCGGCCGTAAACAAGCACGCCTCCGACGCGGACGGCACCGCAGCAGCCGGCGCGCCTGCCGCCGACGTCGACGCGGCTGGCCCCAACGGCGAGAAGATCATCCACATCAACGATCGTATCGTTCTTGACGATGTCAAGCCGCTCTAGGCACGGCGATGGCAGCCGCCATTCTGGGACCCACGCCGGCCCGTGGAAGCGCCGAACCAGCTCTCAATATTCACCTCCTTTATAGAAGCATCGCGTCCCTGTTATATAGCCTCGTTAGGATTCTCACATAGCAGCAACTTGTACAATCGTTCCTCCATCGCAGCAGTCAGTAGTGGCTGGCCGTTCGGCAGCTGCCGCAGTCGGTCCCGCTCGAGGTCCTGCAGCAGCGGGCTGAAGCCGCCGTACGCCTCGACGACAGCATCCGCGCGCGCGCCCGGCAGCTTGCACACCTGCCGCAGCGCCTGCAGGAGCACCTCACGGCGGTCGCGGGCCGACCTCACGTTGATGTGGGCATGTTCCATAAGGCGCACAGCAGGATCCGTGCGTTGCCGCCCCAGAAGCCCGACAAGATTCGGCAGCAGCTGGAAAAACTCACGCTCGGAGCCCACGGCAAACAGTTTAACGTTCCACTGGCGTTCGATGCTTCTCAGACGTCGTTCTAGCGCAGTTTGCGCTGAATGGTGCCGCCCAAGTCGTCCCACAGGCTGCTGCGGTGTTTGCCTTTCAGCCAGTCGCTGCGACGCCGACATGGTCTCCTGTACGCGGGCCTTGTAGCGACGCTCTTCCTCATTCTTTAGTTGGCGCACGTATTTGTTCCAGTCGTACAGCACTAACACCACGATCCTGTTCCCCACGGAAACCTCTTTGATGCTTTTGCGAAGTCCTCGCTTGTCCGTTTTGTAGCGGTTGAAAAAGTCTTCTGAGCGATAGTAGAGCACATACGTCTTCTCTTCTACAATACGTAGATCGGAAGGATAAAATACATCGTGGGCTAGGTCGTAGACACTGGTGCACCTTCGTAGAAACCGTATTAGTGGCAATGTGTTCGCTCCCCCTACTTGGACCTGAGCCGGACCCACCATGTCACGAATCTCCTCAATTGTCAACACAAAACTTTCCAAAAGTGCAGGCTCAACATCTATTATTATGTCCTCCCTTGCCTTTGTCATGTCTCTAGAGATCGTGTTGACCACTTTGAACCGGGCCCGCTCGGTAGTTTCATATCTGCGTGCCAAGTTTCGTGATTCCTCATCAGTGTACGCATGAGAGTGCAATATATACAAAGAACGCTTCTGCATGAGTCGATGTAGCTTTTCCTCCATAAATTTCTTATGAGTGTCTTGGATGCTTGTGCGATCCTCCGACTGCTGTTCATGAATGTTGGACATAATCTCAGACATTTTCTGATAGTTGTTAGAGTGTTGTACAGTGTCTTGTTGTTTACCTTTTATAGTCTTTGCATCTGAAGTTTGTTTCTGATTTAGTCGGCTTAACACGTTGTCCTTCCTTTGTACTTTCTTGCCTTCGCCATCGCGTATTCCTTGCTCAACAATTTTGTTTTCCATGTCTCTCCAGTCCTTGCAATTCAAATTTTCTGTGTGCAACTTTGGACCTGAAGCTATTTCTAATGCACTGTTCATATTCTTGCCGTCGTGTACATTTCTACAATTCGCAGATGGTACTTCTCCGCGGGGAGATTCGCCCCATTTATTCATGAGAGTCCGCATTGATTTTACCACTGTAGCTTTCTCACTTTTCGTTTCTCCCTTATGATGATTTGTAATTGGCCTATAATCTCCTATCAGAGAATCCAGCAGGGTTTGGGGGCTGTTAGGAGACACGATGGTGTTGGTTTCGTCCGCCATACTGCTTGAGAGATCAAATAGAGAGTAGTTGAAGTTCGTGGTTTGCGATGGCTGTCCTGCAGTGTGATCTATTTCTGATGACTCATCTATCTCAATGATTTGAAACTTTTCATTGCTTAGCGGTTTTGATCGAAGGGGTGATGACGGTATTTGATCATGGCGGTTGGGCCGCTCAGAGTCTGGGCAAGAATTTGGCGGTTCATTTAAAACTTTGTTCTCAATTATCTCCACTAACCCAACAGAACTCGATGTATTGATAATTTCTATAGAATTTTCCATATCAAATACCAATAACCGATTAACTGTTTTGTTAGTTCAACGGTTTCATTTATACATTTGATATAGTAGAGATCTTTGATTCCGTTGATGTAAACAGAGTTGCTTACATCACGTGGTCATAGAGATCTGTCGCCTTCTACCTTGAAGCATCTCGATGAGTAACTTCTGGTCAATAATGCAAATTGCTATATAATTTTTACTTAATCATGGACTTTTTTTTCTATTATTGCATCTAATTTTTTCAGTGCCTCTGTATATCTCTTATTTGTTGTGATCGACGTCACCCTTCCATGGGAGTTCTTTTGTCTCAGAATCTGTCTGTGCGTGTCTTCGCTGAATCGTAATCGCAGAATTTCTTTCAAATCATCTGGTGTGCATTGGTTTAATTCGCTGCTTGATACTGCTTTGAAGAACTCCACTTCTTCAGAACCACAGAGTGAATAAAAGGTTACTGCCGATTCCATGGTAATCTCTACTGGCTTAGAGAAAAGGTTTCTCAAGGAGTGTTGTAAAACCTTGATATTCCTTAAGATCTTTCGCAAGCCATTGTCGTTTAGGACTTGAATGGATTTCGCACCCAGAATAAATGCTCGGCTGCAATTGTAATCAACCCCCATAAATATCCTGTCATTAGTAGTTTCAGGAAGTTGTTGCTCCAGTTTGTTCTCCATGAGTTTTAAGTCAGTAATTAAAGTAGAAATATTCTGGCTCAACTCAACACTACTAACATCTGGGTTCCATTGCTCGTTAGTGTTAAACATGGATCCAATATGGTAGATACATTTTGCGCTGACATCGAACCTAAGAGTGGAAATGAGATTGCTACGGAGACTGTTAAATCCATTCAATATCGTATCAAACTGTTCTGCTGCCTCCTGGTTCATCGAAAGTTTTACGGTGTTTAATCTCTCGGTATTGTTCAAATCACTCGATTCAAAAAATGACCAATCAGATCTAAGATCGTCTACATTCACAGTATGCGTAATTGTGATATTCTTCTTGACAATTTTCTTTAATCCCGGAAGCCATGATGTTATCCATTCAATTGTAGTTAAAAAATGGATCAGTGCTTCCATAGTAATTTGGTTCAATGAGTCATTTTTTGTTATTCCTGCATTTTTAGAGTAAAATTGTGGACAGCTACTGAATAACATTTCACTTTCCGATTTATAATCAGTTGTAGTTCCATTTATTATTCCATTTTCAATATCCATCAAAGTGCCATCTTCTAACCAAAGTGTAATAATTCTTTTTCCAGTTTTACTCAAATTTCCCTTAGATAAACCAACTATCTTTGCAAAAAGATTGTAATTGTAATTATAAAATCTCTCCAATAAATCCAAGGCTGCTTTGGCAATTTTTTGACGATAACTATGGGTAGTGTTCAAAATGTACAACAACTTATAGAAAAGAGTTTTAAAGTCCACTGCAGGTTTGAATACATTACGTTTTTCATCTAAAAGTTCTATTGTGTATGGATTTGTGTTCTCCACATTCGTTGTAAACAAATAAGCTAGAGTTGATTCAAGTCTTCGGAAAAAAACTATTGTCAAATAATTTGTCACAAACAACATAGGCGAAGTCTCTTTGTTACCAACTGTTTTCATTATAATAGTTTCACTTGCCTGAGAGAATAATAGAAATGGCTCGAGGATTACCTTCAAATTGAAAATAGAGGGTTTAATAAGGGGTTCTTCCTGTTCATAAGACTCCTCTTCAACATATATGGAATCTAGGTCAATGTTAGTTGATACTGTGATACCCGGAAATATATCTTTAAGCAGAGCTTTCAATTCTCCAGCATGTTCTTTAGCGTTAGAATTATCGTCAACATTATTTTGTAGAGTAAACAATTGTTTATGTTTCCTCTTTGGAAGGGTAGGCGCTTTTGACCCTGCGGGAAGCACTTTTCTTGATAGCACCTCGGGATCGTTGATATATCGTGATAATAAAAGATCAATCTCGTCAAGTATTTTTCTCCATACTTTGTCAAACTTATAATTAACGACACTTGATGAAATAGAATGCAATGAGTTCACAATTTCGTAAACAACACGATGACCTTGGACAGCCAGTAGCAATTTGATGAATATTTCCCAGAAGCATTCGCGCATGATAACTGAAAGAATATCTTTCACTGATATTCCAAACTCTCTATCGTTATTAACATTTGTCGCCATCTTCCATAAGGAAGGGTATTTCGTGCGCAAATGTTCTGTGCTGGTTAGAATTAAGGCATGGATCTCTTCTTTTGATCTATTTATGAGAATTGATAGTGCATCAGGAAGTTTGTTAATGTCATTAATCAATAACAACAGAGCGTAAATCCTTTCGTATTCGGTGTCCTCACCATTTTCTTTCGATTTAGTCACATATGACATGCTGTTATTAGTTAGCCGCTGTAAGAAAGCTTTTAGATTTTGGTTCATTATTGTTGACTGTTGTGCTACATCAATGTTGACAACATTATAGATGTAATTTTCTAAACTGGTAAATCCTTCCTGGGATAGACCTATATCTTTTAATATGTCGTGGTTATTTCGAGAAGATTTTTTCTTGCAGTATATGATATCTTGTAATTCTTCTAACAGTGAGTTAAATAAAACGTGTTCCTGTAACTCTAATTGCTGCTTTATGGGAAGTAATTGTCTCAATCGCCAAAGACCATGTAAGTTCGCCGAAACAAAGCCTTTTGCAAGGAGTTGTTGAGCTTCCTTATATTCTTGGTGTCTGATATGATGTTCAATCCTTTCTGGCAGTTGCATCAAAACTTCCACAGCATTTAAAAGTTCTATCATCCTAGTGTGTTTCATAGCATTATCATTCAAGTCTTGTAATTGGCCCTTTTTCATTGTGATTTTATTATTTGAGTCCGAAATCTGTTGTTTTAATTGGAATATATTTTCCTGGGCCTCTGTTATGGAACTGACAGCTATACCATAAGATGCAACATTGCTGTTAAATACCTGACTATGTTCATTAACGGCCTCTTGTAAATCAAACCCAATTCTTGTCTTGAGTTGCTGAAACTCTTGGTATCGATAACCTAATCCCACAGACGTATCATCAAGAAATGACAATGCTAGCTCGAGCGGATTCGTATCACTGTGGAGAATTCTAGCCCATTGTTTATCAATATGACTCAAATCGGCTTGCAAATTGTCAAGAGAACTGTTCATAGCTCTTTGTTGTGTTTCCGTTATGCTATTTACGGAGAGCCCTCTTCTTCTCCCTTTCGCAAGTGTTAGGTGGTCCATTGTGGGTGACCTTTTTGTTTCAATTGAATTTGAATAAAAGCTCTAGAGATATCAAAACAATTTTTAGACTTGTAAACGTTCCTCCTTTTCCTGTACGCTGTGAAGTTTTACGATTATTATAAAGGTATTAAAGGGAACTCTCTTAGCCTACATTTAAAACTATCTAAGGACAGCGACTGGGTATTTGTCACTATATACGGTAACTCACTTTATGTGAAGATATTAATGACTCCCGAATTATCACCGGAAATTAACAGTTCTTTACCTGGAAGTTCTGTCATGGATACCAAATTAATGCTATCGTGATGGTAATTTAATTTGATATCTTTTTTGGTGTACTTTTTCGGTTTTCTCAGATAGATTGTTAAATTTGCCGTAATTGACATTTTGATAAAACTAAAGTTCTCAGTATTGTTTGGACCAGCCAATAACAATACATCAGGTAAATTTTGTAAATCAAGGCACAGTATATTGTTGTTGACTTGTTCAGTAATCAAGATATTAGACCCTCTTACAACCACATCCCTAACATTAAATAATTTCTTGGAGGTATTGTGGTGTTTTCTAAAATTTTTCTCTATAGGTGCAAAATTATCAATAGAGGGTTGCTCGTCTATGTTTAAAAAGGCCATTGTACATCTTACCTTTTCATAGTTCCACATTGTTATTAATGCTGATGATAATCCGCCAGATATAGCTAACATGTTTTTTCCTAAGGCATCACAGGTTTTTAGTGACACTATTGGTTCTTGATCTCCAAAAGTCCAAGTTTTAATAAGAATTCCAAAACGTAGATCCCATATATCAATTATGCCATGGAGAGTCCCTATAATTAAAACTTTTCCATCTCTGCTAACACAAAAAGCACTGATCGCTCCATGTGAAACTGGGTTTCTAACCTCCATTATTTTATCCATTGTTCTAATATCATGAATTAGTATTTCGGAAGAATTGGTTAATATGAATAGCGTGGATGTGTCTTCATCAATATGTGAATCAAGTTTTGTAGCATAAATATCATGATTGGAATTTCCTAACCTAATATTTCTTATTGGTTGTACTTCACAAGGTTTTGGATCCTGAGGAGAGAATGAACCTCCAAATCTATATATGCTAATATTTCCGTCCTTTGTTGCGACTATAAATGATTCAAATCCTTCCAATACGTGTATTGAAGTGATGGGGGATAAGCAGTCATGACTAATAGCAGATGAATATGACTTTCCCTCAACAATTTCGATTAGGTTCCATATTTTTAATTGACCTTCTATTGATCCTGTGATCAAAAGAGGAAATTTAGCGTTGTGTGTAGCTATTGCAGATATTGAATTGGGCTCGTTTTCAGTAACATGGGAATTGAAGTTTCCACCTAACCTTCTTTTAATGACTTTTAATTCAAAATCATTCACATTGTACCCAAATTCTGGATATTGCTTCAAACTAGGGAGAAATTTTTGTCGTTGTAGATACCCTTTAATTGTCGAATTATCACCATCATAGCTATTGTTAATAATAAAACGCGGTTCACTTCGACTTATTTGAGCATTGTTTGATAGGTCTAAATTACTAGGTGATGCTTCAAGTTGGACATAGACATTTTCCAGATTGGGTGTTGTTGAGGCGGAGGCTTTTGTGTTCAACATAATAGAACCATTTGAGGTTTTAATGCTTGGAGAATTATGGAGCATTCTTTGAATGCTTGGCTTTGACTTGATAGTATTTGTGTAAGATTCCACTTTGTCCATTCTTTCAAGAATTTGGTCACTAAATTCAACATCTAGAAAAATGGTTCTGGGCCTAATATTGCATCCGGTAGGGAAGCTTGTGATAACTTTGTTGCTATCTTGAGAGCCTGGCTTTTTAACTAAAAATTTTGCAGCTCGTAGAATATAAGACCTAAGTGAGGCTACTTTCCATAACTCATTTTCTGCAAGCCCAACTGTTTTCAATTTATCTAACCAATTTTTGTCCTCGGTTGATATAGGAATTTCCTTGTTATCTACTGTTCTCAATGCCGAACTTAATACAGTCACCCCTTTTGCCAAACCATAATTTTTCTTAGAGTAGTCCTTTGTTATAAAAACTGTGCTGCTATTACCAAAAGAATCGGTGTGACATGGTGGGGCCAATTGCCAGAACAAAGATTTGGATGCGCGTAGAGACCAGCTGCACAGCAAATTGAAAACTGTTCTTGAAATTGGTTGTTTGCAACTGGAAAGCATTAAATCGGTTTTGAACTCCACATCAAACTCAAAAAAGGGCCTAATTATGGGATATAGCACGCAAAATACTTCTGCCTTTGTTAGCTTGTGTGAAATCTCCACAATCAGAAGTAGTGTAAATTGTCTTATCCAGCTATTGGGATGTAACAAGAGTGGTGCAGTAATGTTACACAAATCATAATAATACCGTTTAGCCACTAGTCCAATCCTGCAGAGATCTTTAATACTTTGTAGCACACTGACTATAACTAATTCTTCCGGGTCAGTAAGAGTTTGAACTAGAAGTGGTAATATATACTGTTCTAGAGTAATCGGACCCAATAAAACAGTTATACCAGCTATTCCTTCTATCAAATTCAGACGTAACGCAGAATTTTTATCATTCAAGTAAGTAATCAAGTGACTCAAAATTATATCATTTGTTAGTTCCCTTCCAAAATATTTGCATAGAGGGAGTATATTTTTGAGTAAAGCAACCTTTACAGATGTTTCCCTGTCTGTTAAAAATGAGACAGCCAGCTCTTCAATTTGTTGCATAAGTTTTCTGGAGTTCTTATTCACTATGTCAATTTCTTCAAATTTTTGAGCTGTGTTTTCAGCAACATGTTCAATATAATTTTGCTCTTCAAACTTATTGGCAATTTTCACAAATGTACCAAAAAGATTTGCCAAAATGCTTCTACTGTATGCATTACTTCGGTTATTTGAAAGGAATGCTTTGAATCTTGGGAATAAATAGTTGACAAATAAGTTTTTGTTCATTTGACCCAAGTTTTCAACTAATGATAAAATCTGCGCCAAAACCTGTAGTGTAAGAGCTTGGATATTTGGATTTTGTTCTTCTAAAAGCTGCATTAAAAAAGGTAGAACTCTGTCAATCTTGTTCTCATCGGAAATGAACTGAGCGAAAACGGTTAAAGATTCCAAGGATCTTAGCACGATAGCCTCGGAAGATAATATTCGGAGTGCATGGCAAATATAGGTGGCATATAAGATAGCGCATTCATCTTTTAGTGCTGCTGTCGTCTGTTTATATTTAGATAACGAAATCAAGCATTTCGAATTAACCTTTACGTTTGCAGAAAATATGATATTAGAAGCAATCTTGCTTGAATTATGCAATTGTGTTGTTTGGAGGGGAAATCCTTGTGCCTCACAAATTTTAGTTGTATCGTGATATATTTTATTGCAGCATGTGTCATAAATATAGATGCTATCCTGTAAAGCAGTATGTCCACACATCGCATCGCTAATTGGAGTGTTTGTACTTAAACTCGCTAATGTTCGGAAATAGTCATAGGTGAACGTGTAAAAATAGTCTGGAAAAAAGGAGCCTCTGTATTTTAATAAAATACTAGAAGCTGATAATCTTTTAGTAGGTTCTAACTCTATCATGTCTAAAATTAGAGTGATCAGATTCTCAGATTGTAGCTGTTCATTCAGAGTAATTTTAACGTCAAATTCGTGGTTCTTGTACTTGAATAATTGGGAGAGGTTAAATAAAGGCTGTCCATCACCAAATATTTCAAAAATACAACAACCCAAACTAAATATATCCATCTCGTTAGTAACCTTCTCTGGTTTAGACTGTTGGTCATTGGCTAGCTGACTATTAAACCTTTCTGGAGCTAAATAGCAGGTTCTTCTTTTTGACGTGTCAAAATAAAAAGAGAATTCACCAGGATTATCATCAGGTAGATATACTGGTTTTATATGAGAGGAAAAGTCGGTCAATAATACCCAGTTCCAGCTAGTTGCTAATATATTTTCGGATTTGATATCGCCATGTGTTATACCAAGTTTATGAATATCATCTAACGTTCGCAATAACTGAAAAACCATAAATTTCATTTCTATATCATGCAGAAATGGCCTTGAGCTCAGTCTATCATATAAGTTTGTTTTCAGATGTTGTCGTATTAAATACCCGGCTCTGTTTGTCTCCAAAACCTTGCTGTAATTCAATACATTTGGTAGAGATGCTAAGTGTTTGGCCTCCCGTATTAGTTCGGAGCGTATACTTTTAAGTTCATACTCCTCATTCGGTTTTATAAACACTTTTATTACAATTTCTCCATTTACGTCAATTCCTTTACAGCTCTTTAAAAATCTTGATGAGTTTAATTGGGATTCATAATGTACGTCATCCAAAATGTCAATATATGAAAAAATAGCAATTGAAGGGGCTGTTTGTGCCAATAATGATAGTTGCGCTCCCATCGTCTTTAAATTTAATACATTACTTTTTTCTAGTCTTTGTTGAGGTCTATGTTTTGATTTTATATATTAGATAACTGAATTGCTTAATAGTAATAATAAGTATTTCATCTTTAACTTATCTTTAATGAATTGAAATATATGCTTGATGTGTATCAGAGGGTGTACTGGTGTAAGCATCAAGACTTTTCTTTAAATCGCATTTTTATCATGGAATACATAGTGAATTTCTAAATGTTTAAGAGTTTAATTAAAAATGAAAATCTTTTTGATCATGCATCATACAGTAAAACTGTCTTCAATGAGTGATAATTTTTCTAAAGATGCTGAACTTTCAGCTACAAATTTCATTTTATCTTGCTTGAAAGATGTCACCTCGCCTTGTAAAAATTCTCTTAATTTTTGCATTGAAGACAATTGACTTTCATATGAAAAATCAAATGGCCCTTTTGTACACGCTGTCTCGTCATTAACCTTTCTAACTTCGATTAAGAAAGGATGGTCGAGGGCCTCATCAACTGTAAACCTTGTATTTGGATCCCACCGGAGCAGATTATCAATCAAATCTAGAGCATTAATAGAGGCAAACGGATAAACATTTATCCATTCAATTTTCTCGTATGATAATGTAGACTTATTACAAATGGTGTACGCTTTTGTTGATCCAAATTCTTCTAAGAGTTCTTTTGGTGGAGCACCTAGCAATTTCATTATCTGGTATATCTGATGCACTGAATCTTTTCCCATAAACAGTGGCTTCCTTCCAAAGAATTCAGCCAAAATACAGCCACAAGACCATAAATCAATAGGTTTTTCGTAAGATTTCTGTGAGAGTATTAATTCAGGTGCACGATACCATCTAGTTGCAACATAATTGGTAATATCTCTGCTTGAGTCATTGCTCGTAAAAAATTGTTTATTAATCCCTCTTGCCAGCCCAAAATCACAAATTTTTAAACATCCGCTAAGAGTACACAAAATATTACCAGGTTTCAGATCTCTATGAATAACATCTGCACTGTGAATATATTTTAACCCACAAAGAATTTGGTAAAAAAAGTGCTTGATGTGAAATTCAGAAAATTGGACAGAAGAATGAATTACCCTCGCTAGGTCATAATCAATAAGCTCCTGGTAGCAATATAATCCATCATAGGGTTTATCTGTGACAAGTTCAATGTCAATAAGACTAACAATATTTTTGTGGCCCTTAAAGTAGTTCATAAACTTAAGCTCACGTATTGCTCTCTTGACAAGAATTTCCCTGTTAAATATATTTATCACCTTTTTGACAGCTATTGAGTATGGGTTATTGGGGTTTTGTTTATCACGGACTGAGCAAACAACCCCATATGAACCCTTACCCAAAACTTGTATTATTTCGTATCGTCCAGGTAAAGAGAATTTCGCACTTTCAAAAATAGTCCTCTTTATGAACTTGTTATCACCTGAATTACAAAGCTCTAAATGGGAATATAGTAATGATTTAATCTTCTCAGAGCTTGGTTTGTAGTGATGATTTCCCCAACAATCTTTATTCGGGTTCGCAGCTCGATGATCTACAAAAATCGTTTCGTTTCTATGACCAGAAATATTCATTGTAATTATTTTTATGCTTTTATTATGTTAGAAGTTTAATTTGGCTTCAATGGTTAGTTTAAAAATTGTTCTCTTTAATTAGTTGAATATTCTTCAGAAAGAATTATGGTATATCCTATTTTTTGATTTGTTAGGTTTAACTAGGGTTCAAAAAACTGCTTAAATACTTTAGAGGAATCTAAGTACACATGATGAATTTTTGTAGTATGTGATCTGAACTGTTAAATATATGGTGGCGTTGCCATCATTTTTTGTGTTCGGATTCCTCAAACGCCGAAGTGGAAACAAATCAAATAAACAATTTATAAAAGTTCTTAGGATTCCTGAATTAAAATTTAGTAATGCAAGAGTATATCTCAAAATATAGTACCATACGTATGTTCTAATTCTTCCAAAGGCCGAGTTTCATGAAAACCACATTGTTCGGTTAATATTCTTAAATTCTCAGCTGAAATCTTTTCAACTTCTTCATTGTACAGACCACAGAACTCCAATGCATCCATTGGTTTGATAGTTTTTCTTCCTTCTTTCAGGACATATTTAGTCAACGAAAGAGAGCATAAAATTTTTCCATTTCCCTTTGTAAATCTACTCATAACGTATATCCATTTGGAATCCCAGCAGAGAACAGAAGATGTCACGGTATAACTCTCAAATGGTTTGATTTCTTTCAAAAAATTTGTAAAAACATTTGCAACTGGAACGTATGGATACTTTTTCGAGTTCAAAAATAGTTTTTGGAATATTTTGCACATCAAATCACCTCTTGAAACATCTAACTCTTCGAAGTAAGTACTATTATTTTTATGGAAATACAAGTCACATTCAAAAGGAGAGGCATACGTTTTCAATTCATTATGGAAAAAACAACCATACTTCTCTTTTGCTAAACGTTTGATGTTCGGTGTTTCTTTGCCTTTGATATAGGGCACGAATAAATTCAAAATAACATACTTGTAAAATCTTACGAAGTAAGCACCTGGCAGAGATTTATAGGACGACAGTAAATACAGAACAAACGTCCACTTTAAAAACTGAGCTAATTCAATTCCAAAAACCATGTTTTCTCTAGTTCCTTTATGCAGATATTAATAATTGGGTTGGTGAACAATTATAACAAACAGAACTTTAACAATTGAAAAATTCCTACTGTACTACAATATATGATATTCCAAACGCAAATTTTGAATGTTTCTAGCGAACAGATATTAAAAACTCTCTATTGAGTACTTGATGGGTAGTATTAAGGATTTTTCTCGTTCTATATACGGATGAACACCTTTTCAACATTTTCTAGTCACTCTTAATTACCAAACTTCTAAAGTGCTTGGTACCTGATCACGTGATATGTTGATAATCTAAGTTTCGAATTAAGTTTTAGATAACTTGGAATGTTCATAACTAGGAAATATACTTTCCATATAATACGATTTATTGAAAGAGGATGGTGGTTAGTATTTACACATAAAATGAATAGGTTAGATGAGATTAAGATTAAAGATGAAAAGCAATATATTCAACTTTTTGCCAAAAGGGTCCTCAAGGAGAAAAGCGGCAATTACCCAAATCTCAAAAGAACTTTAGATGGATCCTTTGTGTTTCCCAATGCGACGGGTATCACAACAAACAGAGGCAATAAGTTGTTACAAGGTAGTGAACTAGTATCAAAGGAGAACCTGAATTCTTCAAAACCGGATGATGAACAAACGGTCTTTTACAATGGCTCGGACCATCGCCTACTGCAGAGAAACAAAAGGATGCGCTTTCCAGCCTCTAACGACAAGTTCTTTCAAAGACCTAGGCAGGAAGATGATGAGTTTTATGATGATCAAAGCGATGACGAAGATAAAGTAAACTTATCAAAACTAGTTCAGGTGACCAAAGTTCTTGCCCCAATATCTTCTTTGTCAGATATTTCACAATTAGGACCAGTAGCGCGTGTCTTTAAAAGTCAAATACTTCGTGAACTATCACTGCAAACCATATTAATGATTGAGCGAGAGCAATTATTGGTAATGAGATACTCTAAACTTCTTGATGTATTTCTAGGAGATTATCCTAAACCACTGTATGAAAAGGATTTGAGATTGAAAGAGTATGACCATAGTTTGGAGCTACCAGAGGAAGAAAATAGCGAAGTGACTGAATTCGAAAAAACGAGACTGCTTGAAGACCGAATCAATGTCGACAATGAACATAACGAAGATGACCCTTTTTTTGCCTTGCCGAAACTTAAACAAACAGATGAATTTTTTGCAATTCCTCTCAAGGAAGGTTCTCCTAAAATATCTGAAGAAGTAGAAACTACAAGACAATTGGCTCAAATCGCACTACAACGAAATCAGGAATTCATCAGAAATTTGCAGAGAGTCAGAGGATGCTTGGTAAAAGCAAATAGACTTAAAGAACGCCTATTGGCGTGGAGTCGAGAGTATTCTGGTATACAAGAAGAAGGTGTTACAGTACCAAATGCACTACGTGTTGTAAAAAGAGGTTTAATTAGTGCAACAACAAACCGGTCAATGCAAAATAAAGTAGGTTCAGATGTTCCTGAAGATGATGATCCTGAGGTAGCTTAGCTAAGGATTGATGTTCATTGGATAACGGGAAATGCGTGTACAAGAAGGTACTTAAGCAGTCAACTAATTATACGGGCCAAATTTCAAATACTCATAATGACGATTTTATTAGGATATGTTATATTATATGTTGAAAGTCTACGAAAGGTTTAGATATTAAAATATATTAGTATGATTGATGTAAAATGATTCAATTGTAATCTTGGTTCTTAAAATCTGAAACTTCTACCAATTATTAGAAGTATACTCAAGTACCTTGGTGAAATGCTTCTTAATTGTTGGTTTATGATGAAAAAATGGTCTAACACACGCGCCTACGACACTCTCAAAAAGCTCATCGATAAGCCCTTTTAGATCATTTCCTGTTTGCTTGAAATCAGGGTAGGCGTTTACCTCAAGTATCTTTGCGTTTAGATTAGAATCGACTAAAAAGTCAACCCCAAAAATCTCAAAAGCATTGGTCAAAGGTTGAAAGTTCATTCTATTCACTGTTATTGCTGCTGTGAAGAGATCTTTTGAAATATCATGGATTTGCTTTTTGATCCCGGCAATATCTACCTCAGACAGTTCTGTGAGATGATCTAGTTCGATTACTGTTGGTAATTTACTGATTGTATTGTTCTGTAGGCATGTATTGGTTAAATGACTTTCTAAAAGCTCTGAGTAATTTTCAGAATTTGTAGCGGAATCGAGGGGCCTGAACGTAGCGGGAGCGAACAACGCCAAACATCTGTCGTATACATATACAGTTAGATCACTACTGCAAACGATGTAGCAACGAATGTGAAATTTCCTGCTTTGCATAGAGTTCAACAGAAGTGGATTTGGAAGATATTCTTGTATTATGAAATGACGCAGTTGTGATGTTATAATCTTATTTTGGTCGCTATCTTCCGAATAACCATCCTCCTCTTCTGATTCACCCTCTTCAAAAGAATTGAAAATGTCTTGTAAATCTTCGATTGTCTTGAATATCCTTATGCCCTGTGCCTTATCACTCATGCTTGGTTTCAAAATCCACCACTTTTCTTCCTTTTCAAGTTCCTGCCGCAACTCCCAATTTTCATCCAATGCATCGTCTAAAAACTCGGCATAATCTAACTCTATTGAGTAGGTTTCGAGACTTGCCTTTTTCAAAACGGATTGTGGGTGTTTAGTAGTGAAGTTCAAAA
Organism: Hagleromyces aurorensis; assembly: GCA_030705145.1. Lineage (NCBI taxonomy): Eukaryota > Fungi > Ascomycota > Saccharomycetes > Saccharomycetales > Saccharomycetaceae > Hagleromyces > Hagleromyces aurorensis. Next base: position 69,668 of record JANIWU010000005.1, on the reverse strand, counting down.
TTGTGTTGGCAAGGTAATGTTTTCTAATCAGTGCCTTCCGATAGATATAAGAATTAATGAAATATGTTTCAGGGTGAGACATGGCCAGATCAAAATTGAGGTCCTCATAATCTCCATATTGAAATAAGAGACATTCGGTGACCTTAATAGGCATTTTTGAAGTAATTGAGCAATTTGGTATGTACTTTTGGCAGGCACCAACAAGTGAATCATATATATACTCCTTGTGATCTATAGTAATCGCAACTACTCTTTTCTTGAAATTGAGATCATTCTCTAAATTCAGTTTGATTTCACCATACCAATCATCAACTGACTTGAAAGTGGCCCTGAGTGGTGTAACACTAACCCATTTGTTTTCAATAACATCCTTGTCTGTAAGTATCAAACCATGATTAGTTTCTCTTCCATGATGAGCAGAATTGGTATGAACCTTGAAGTTGGGGCACCAATCAAATGATATTGTATGCAATTCGTTTCCATCTTCTATAACGTCGTTAGATGGATCTGGGATAGTTAAAGATGGACCAGTAAAAATGCTGCCCCATCTATTTTGCCAAATTGGTGCATACATTATCTTTGTGTTCTCTGAAAGCTTGTCATACAGAGGTACGTTAATTGTGTACAGATCACACTCAGGATTCCAGTTCTTCAATAAATGCGTAATGACGTTCATAGAGACGTGTGAAGCTTCGATCATTAGCTGTTCTGGTACATTCTTCCATCCATCAAAATATGCCCATGATAATGCTATGGATTTTGTATTGCCCGTTATAACAGATTCCATGGCTGCTCCGATTGTTCCGCTGGAAGAAATATAAGCTGCCGAGGTGTTTCTTCCAACATTAGGTCCTGAAATAACCAAATCAAATGGTTTCATACTCAAATGATGAATGCCAATGTTTGTGCATGATGCTGGGGTTCCATCCACTAAAATCCATTCAATGGCATCTGCAGGGATGTCACCGTTGATGATGTTCCTTGGTAGCTTTGAGTTAAAGTTTGGTAACTGCGGCTGGGTAAAGGGGCCAATAAATGCATTAGAAGTTGCATCTAAGGGGGAGTATAAGAACGTCGTTGAGAGTCGCTGTCCCGCAAAATGGGCTTTGCCAATCCAAGATCTTTGGACGTGAGGTACGCATACGGTAATTGACCAGTCCGGGTGTCTATTTTTTACGTACTGGACAAATGGTCTAATATATGGAGAAAATTGATCATTTAATGGACCATCATCGTTCGTAATAAGGATATGCATTTCTTGTATTTGTTATTACCTCGTTCGTTTTTCGTTAGAGTTACATATATGTTTTATGCTGCAGGCAAAGTTATTGTATATTTAAGACGGCTTTTATATTACTTCTGCTCATCGAAATAATCAATTCAACCCGGCAGCTGAAGCGGAAAAGGACAAAAAAGTTAGACCAAAGTAATACCGCCACATTATTTCACTACACTATTATTGATCGATGTCGTTATTCGTTAATCCATATGGCTCGCAGAATGTTTCGGATGAAAAGATTGATATAGCAGGCGTGCAGTTTGATTCGATGTGTACGACGTTTAATACCATTTTAAAAACTTGCTTGGAGAAATGCATTCCACATGAAGGCTACAGTGAAAATGAGTTAAACAAGGGTGAGATGACGTGCATAGATCGCTGTGTGGCTAAGATTCACTACAGTAATCGTCTGATAGGTGGGTTTGCTCAGACACAAGGATTTTCGCCAGAAACTCACTTGGGACACTACGAAAAGTTCAAGGAAGAGAAGAGATGAGGTTTTATGAACGGTATGTGTGTAAATAATTAAGATAATCGTTGTAAAATAACATATTTGATTTTGATTACAGTGGCGACTGTGTGGGCTACTCAGGTTGGTTTGATACATAGGAAGTGGAAGATCTCTGCAAAAAAGTTCGTAGTAAGAAAAATTCGTGAAGAAGTCAAACCTGCTCTAGGAAGGAGGTAGTAGTACGCTTTTCCACGACGCAATGGTAGACTTCGGACTACAATTGTAGAAGTCACGTGAATAATGGTTGGTCGGTGTTATTCGAAAGGTTAAGTACCTAACATATTTAGCAGAAGTGGGTAAAGTTCCATCGGGAAAAGATGAGAAGGTGGATAGAAGAAAGCAACAACTGGATTTTTTGCCTCTGCTCGTCGTTGTAGAACCATTTACCAGTATATTTCTCACGTGATCTGTAAGGATATCGTGTTTTTCCGGTCCTAAGATGATTGACTTCTCGCTTGTTTAAAAAATGCATACCTTACTCAAATTATAGGGTATTGTAGACGTACACAGCATTTCTGCTTCTCTGTTTCTCTTGTAATATGTCCTCCAGTCTTCCTCTTACCCGGTTGCCCGTCCCCACTGTTGTTCTTTTTGTCACTAATTACGGAGTGGTTCCATAACTAAGGCCAACTGCACTAAACTTCACACAAATATAAAGGCGCAAGAAAAATTTATGCCCACACCGACAGTAACGCCTACTACTGTCTTAACTATAGAAATTTTGTAGTGGTGACAATTATATAGTGAGAAATTATATTTTGGCGAAAAACTTTTTTTAATTGAAATTTATTAAAGGTATGTACTAACAAGATGAAAGGAAAGAACAAAGGAAGAGGATAGAAGGCTTTAAGGAGAGTTTGGTAGTTGTTTATGGCGTTTCACTGATAGGGGGTTGTTGCTCAAACACACATCGTGAGACACCGGGTACCGAGGATGCAGCATGAAATGATCACACAAGGTTGAATGGCAAGCCAACTTACGGTTGGTCTGGCTGATGCTGGCCATGGCAGATATGCACTATCAGCATAAGCAACTTTCGAATTGTTGTTGGGGAGGGACTGTTTTCAGGAGACAGGTTTTGCTGGCAACACCCAGTCCCAGTCTTAGAGTGTATGATCATGTGATAATCGCGTGTTTTGGTTACCCGCTGGACGCGACCTGGCCGTTAATCCAATGTTTTTTTCGGGAGGGGGGCTTCGGAAAATTGCCTCCATTAGGCTGCCTTGCGAAACGCCAGATGGTACCGGCATGTGGCTTAAGGTAGGAGTGGGCGTGCTCGCCGTTGCTGCAATGGCACACTACTTAAAGTTGGCCATACTAGGGCTGACTTGGAGATCTTGTTTACTTTGTTCCTTTACTGATATCTCGAAAGATCTGTTAACTAACAATTTACTATAGGTTCCCACACTATATAAACACAAACAAGAGACTGAAATAATGGCTGCCCCAAGAGAGACTAAGAAGAGAGCTACAAGAAGAAAGAAGGACCCAAATGCTCCAAAGAGGGCTTTGTCAGCCTACATGTTCTTTGCCAACGAAAACAGAGACATCGTGCGTGCTGAGAACCCTGATGTTACCTTTGGTCAGGTTGGTAGAATCCTAGGTGAGAGATGGAAGGCCTTGACTCCAGAAGAGAAGACACCATACGAAGCTAAGGCAGAGGCTGACAAGAAGAGATACGAATCCGAAAAGGAGTTGTACAATGCTACACGCGCTTGATTATATGTTTACTTTGTTTTATTTGATATTTCTGGTTTTTTATGTGAAGAAAAATATCTTCGTTTGGTATCGCACAGCACTTCAATCTGAAGTGTTTGAATGAATAGGAAAACTTGGATGGGTACGTGTTAAAAAACAAAAAATTTATCAATATTTCTATATCAACTTCCAGCTGATCAGATGGGTGGACTGTTACTCAGTTACGCTCAGTTCGTGTCTGATATTTTTTATTTGTATGCTAGTATGATAGTATCTGCGAGTTGCTAGTACAGGTGCCAGCGTTAAGGCGTTTGTCAATCTATTGCTAGTATTCTGATTGGGATGCTATATTTGAAAATTCGAAAGAGATTTTGGAAAATATAATCAGGCCTGTTTATGTAAACTAACTGGATTGCAAAGGATTAACCTTTGAGTGAACTTTATAACGTTAGTTTTAAATATTGTATTACTACTTAAATTACAGTGCAAATTGAGTTTGTGCAGATACTTCATCTGCCAAATTGTCAATTTTTTAGTTAGTACTAGATACGAGGTTTTATGTATACAATTGGTTGTATTTGGTGTTGGCTTCTAGGATGCGGCGACAAGATTATCATCGCTTGTTCGACACTACTTATAATCTGGGATTACGCGTAAAGGCAATTTTAGTTCAAAAAAAAAACCTTTACGTTACGCGTTAGAAGTAGAAAAAGTTGGAGTGTATATATTTCTCTTCACACTTTGAACACAGTTGAATACCATTTAGCAATCCAAGTTTAAAGTTGAGCATTTGTTTTAACTAACATTTTGAATCTGTATTAAGAACCATTAGTAACGATGTTAGAAGCAAAATTTGAAGAGGCCTCTTTGTTCAAGAGAATCATTGATGGTTTCAAAGATTGTGTTCAATTAGTTAATTTCCAATGCAAAGAAGACGGTATTATAGCACAGGCTGTTGATGACTCCCGTGTGCTTTTAGTTTCTCTGGAAATTGGAATTGAAGCATTTCAGGAATACAGATGTGATCATCCAGTAACATTGGGTGTGGACTTAACATCGCTGTCGAAGATCCTCCGCTGTGGTAACAACACAGATACTCTCACACTCATTGCTGATGACACCCCAGATTCCGTTTTGCTTTTGTTTGAGGACACTAAGCGGGACCGTATTGCCGAATACTCCTTGAAGTTAATGGACATCGATGCTGACTTTTTGAAGATTGAAGAACTAGACTACGACTCAACACTAATGATGCCCTCCCAAGAGTTCTCAAAGGTTGTACGTGATTTGAGTCAGTTAAGTGATTCTCTAAATATTATGATCACGAAAGAAACTATAAAATTTGTGGCAGAAGGTGATATTGGTTCTGGTTCTGTTATTCTGAAGCCATTTGTTAATATGGACAAACCCGAGGAAAGCATCAAACTGGAAATGGAACAGCCAGTCGATTTAACGTTTGGTGCCAAATATTTGCTGGATATTGTGAAAGGTGCTAATCTGTCGGATAATGTCGGTATTAGGTTGTCTGGCGAAGCCCCTGCCTTATTCCAGTTTGACTTGAAGAGTGGCTTTTTGCAGTTCTTCTTAGCACCAAAGTTCAACGACGAAGAGTAAATAATTAAGTGCTTAGTCTACCAAATAAAATATATTGTAAATTATGAAACTATTATTACGTTAAATCCATGGAGAGTTTGGTTATTTACTATATCATATTTTCCATGGTGGAATGTTGCTCTGTGTAATCGGGGGAATGCATCAAAAACGTTGACCTAGTACAACTTTTCTCTGTCAAAGGCAGAATGAGCTTGAAAGCATCACCTTCGTTCAGATAGTATCTGAACATACGTTTCATCCTAATAAACCCCATTCCTTCATAGAGATTAAGTGCGGCAATGTTAGTAACTTCAGTTTCCAACATAATCTCATCGCACCCATCGTCTTTCATCTTTTTAATAGCAGTCATTACGAGGTTTTTTGCAATATGACGACCTCTGTAACGACTTTCTACAGCCAACATTCCGATATACCCTCTTAACCTGCAGTTTCTATGGAGCTCACTCTTGCCGACTACGCATCCTACAGGTATATCAGGGTTTTCTGATTCCATGTCGAAGGCCAAAAAAGCCAATTCAGGCCACTTATTGAGGAAATATCTGTAAACATATATAGAGTATGGCTCCGATAAATCTGCATCTATTAGTCGCTTTACGTGCTCGAAATGTAAGATGTTGCTTAAATCAATAGGTTTGTATACTATCATTACGATTGGACAATTGAACAGTTGTTGATGAGATTTCTATAATTGTGGCCGTAAATGAAAACGTTTGGATCAGTATCAGTATGTATCCTTGAGTGCAGCACAACTTGCCTTTCCGATTTCTTTTCTTTCTCTAATTGATCAACGCGCACCTGCGTCATCGGCACCTTTTTTAATTATTTATTTAACATATGGTCTTCTAGACTGTTTAAGCAATATAAGACACATATAGTTCCCTGAAAAGAACGTGGCCAAACTGGATGATGAAGCACACCTGTGGGTTGTATTCGTAATTAAGAGGGGGGATATTGGAGTTGTATCAGTTCTTTGTTGTCTAATACCCTTGATTTCCAGCATTTTCCCCTGAAGCTATTGAAGAATGGTTCGAGAAGATACCAAACTGATAAACGCAACGACTGGTGGAACACTTTCTACTTGTCTTGGTTATTTTGCAGGACTCGATGATTTCCAAGAATTTATTGGTTATAAATGGAATATACCGGCGGTGCAACTTTTGATTTTACTGCCTTTTGGTGAGAAATTAACAGTAGCAACTTTTAAAAATCTAGTTAAGGATAACCCACAAGACAATTTGGAATTATTTATCTATGATCGACGTCTATTTTCTTTGGTACATAAGCCAAAAGTGGGTTTGGTAAAGGATGTTTTGGGTGCCCTTGATGATGATAATTCACAAATTATTGCGGCCAAGCTTTTAAGCAAAGAACTTACAAATAGCAATGAAGTATCGTTTGTCAAGCCGCTGAGCTCTCCTATTATGGATACGTCAATTAAAAGAGAACATATAACTAACAGGCTTGCCTCTAGCCTACTAACTACAAATTTAGGATGGTTAAGTGCTTTGGAGATAGATGTCTACTATTTCAGATTACTCGTTGAAAATACAATGACAGAAATGACAGAAAGTCTCACCTGTCTTGAGATATGCAAGCAGTACCTTAATTTATACTGCTATGATGTGGAGAAGTTGTACAACTCAAATCTGGATTATTTTCAGCAGTTGATTAAAGGCAACGAGGGGTCCAATTGGCGAGACTGTTACGATAACGTGTTAAGCAAACTGACTGGTCTTGATGGGTTTTTACAAGACTACATTCAGAGAGACGTTATGGAACAGAAATCAAAAGAAGCAAATGAGTTGCGTAAGAGAATAAATAATAACTTTAAATCTGCCAAACGTACTTTGGATCAGATATCTGAGTATGTCAAGGTTTTAAGCAACAACACGAAAAGTTATCGAGAGGAATTTACACCAGACCCAGCGAAATATAAATCAGAAGAAAAAATGTTAGTAAAATTTAAAGAGATCGTTGAAGATATTCGAAAGGAAAGTAGGGAGTTCTTAGATAAAGATCTCTCGGAAGGGTCGGAGAAAGATTTAGATAATGCCAGAAACATTATTGAACGCTATAAAAGTCGAGATTTACCGATTTTGTTGACCATAGGACATGCTTTATATGCCCAAGCAGAAGATATCATAAATGTCAAAAAACAGCTTCAGATACAAGTTTTTATTGCATATGGATATATTTCTTATATTCAAATTGAGACCATAGAGATTAAAAAAGCATTGATAACTAGATATAACGAAGAGCTGGATCTTTATCAGGGTCATCAACTTGAGTTTGCGAGAGTAGAAGACCTACCGCTCATCTATGGTTTGTATTTAACCGAAATTTCTCGAAGAGAAAAATGGTATCATCAAGTACTTTTCCAATTAATGGAAATTCATAAAAGTTTTGATGACATTAAGAATAAAGAGCTGAACTCGAGACACAAATGGAATACAAACTTTGGACCCATCGCGTCATATTTCAGTAGTAAGTTGGAAGATGACACAGATATTGAAAAGTTATGGAAATTGTGTGGGATAAATGATACACTAGAAAGAAAATCAATGCTTTCAGAAGAAATAAAATCATCTTCAACAAAACTTCAGCATTTTTTATATGTTCTAGAAAATTATCTGATGCAGCTAAGCCAGTTACAACTCTCTCAGGACCTAATTCAACTTTTAACAAAGAAATTAAACGATGTCAAGAAGTATGATTCATTTGTCCAGATAGTGGGATTAAGAGACGATGATCATAGTCTATTAAAAGGGTACAAGGCACGTATAAAGAAACTGGAATCATTATTGCATGAGTGTAAATACAGTGATCCTCATAGATGGCCATCTGGCCTGTTAGCCACAAACTACGCCAATGTTTTTAATAACAGCGTACCCTCGTTGAATGGGAAGATGTTAATCACTTCAGAAATGCTAAGTGAAGAAAAGTTGCCAGAAGTAGGGCGTCTTGAAATCAGGGTAGAGGAACTGCAAAAAAATGTAACTCAGTTGGTTGACGAGCGGGACAGCCTGACAAAACAATTATCTGATGCAAAAGTGAGAATATCTGATGTGGAACTGGAACGAAATGCTTGTAAGGAAACATTGAGCAATTTAAATAAGGAATTAGCGAGATTGACAGTGGAAGACGAAAAATTCAAAATCCAGAGTATGGAACAGGGAATAGAATTTAAAACGCAACTTCAGGATGTAATTAATGAAAATATGAATCTCGTTCAGGAAATAGATACAATTGGTGGCGAAAATGATCTTTTGAGGAAAGATAATGACAAGCTGCGTAACGAATTCAAAGATTATCAAGAAAATGCTCAGAGTGAAATGGCTATGCTCCATTTAAAGGTGAAAGACATGGAGGAGGAATTAAGGAATTTCAAAGAAAAGTCAGTGAATGCAGATGATGAGAATGCATATCCTCCTCAATTGGAATCAAGGGTTGAAGAAAGTAAAGATGTAGATGAAGTTAACTTTCTATTACCAGATGAGAAAACTAGCATTACTAATTCAATTGAATCAGTTCAATTATCAAATCATTCAAATATAGCAAAATATACCGATATGGAATATTTTACGAAAGCCCTAGAAATTGATTTATTCGATATATTTTCAAGTAATGTTTTCATATTGGAGAACATTGGGTTAATGCTATCTCTTGAGAACGACGATAAAATGCATATTAAAAGAGTTAAGGGTTTGCGCAAAGGCTCATACCACAGTATATTAGATGAAAGTATATGTGAACCAATATCATCATCCGTGATAAGAAGTCCAGCTTATAAAACTTTGAAGCAGTTATTTGGTGAATTGAGTGGTTCAGATAATTTACAGGTTCATGAGAAATTTCGGATGGAATTGAAAAAGATTTACGTAGAAAAATTGTATGAATCATCAGTTATCAAAAGGTTCCGTGATATTGAAACATTGGCTAAAAGATTGACAAAAGAAAATAAAATAAAACGTAACATTTTGGAGAATTTTCAACAGGAAAAAATCACAGTGAAATCTTTCCAAACAAATGATCTAGCATTATTTTTGCCAACAAGAGATACCATACCCAATCTGGAGTCCTCGACTTCATCGTTGAATTCCTCTTTTTCATCTGTCGACCTGTCATCTCCACCTCCAATGGAGATCAATTCGAATAATTTGGTTGTTCAAAAGGGCAAATTAAAGAGAGAGAAAAGTACGACGGTGTGGGCTGCATTCACAGCATTTTCGGAGACAACAAGATATTTTCTCAAGGAAGAAGAGGGTCTGACGAAAGGTAAGGAATGGTTTGTTGGGCGAATATTGTCTTTACAAAAGCATACCACTGAAAATGACAACTTGAATCCTTTTAAACTACCGAAAGGAACAATATGGTACTTGGTTGAAGCAGAAGCAATTTCGTTCAATGGATAATAACTTTTGGTATTTAAATAATCTTGCAATATTTTAATTCATTCAAATGACTTGAATGTTGTAAATCAAGTTTATATCACTGTTCTATCTAGGAAATAATCTGAAATTATCAGACTATCACCAAGTCTCTTGCAAGTAGCGATCATCCCTCTCAATCTTCTTTAGGCATAGTTTGGCTTCTTCTTCTGTTTTGAAATCACTATACTTTTTGATGATCTCAGTTAATGTTAGCCTAATCTGCACAGGCATTTTACCTGAGGAACCACACAAATAGAAAACACCGTTCTCTTTCAATAGAATGTCAGCTACTGAGTCACCTCTTTCCCAAAGAACATCTTGGACATACTTTACGTTTGGTGAGTTTTCTCTATCTCTTGAAAAGCAGGTAAACAGCTTGATTTTACCCTCTGTATTCCATTTCTCTAATAATTCACCATATAGAAAATCTTTGTTTTTGTATCTATTGCCAGTATAAACTTCAACTGAGTCTGAAATACCCGATCTTATCATTGACAAAATTGGTGCAATTCCTACTCCTGGTCCAACTAAAATCAATGGAGCATTTTTTTCAATTTTGGTCATCAAATTGTTATTGTTGATCTTAAAACGAATCTCATCACCTGGCTTTAGTTGCGAGATATACTTGGTACAAACGCCTTCCCTTATTTTATGAAGGATAGTTTTATACTTCACAATAGCAATTGTCAATTCTATATTTGGATCTGATTTGGCACTCGATATTGAAAATAGGCGGGGCTTTATTGGAGGTAGATAGTCCAGTATATATGCCCACGGTAATTTTAATGATAAGAAATCCTCCACTACTTCCAAAATCGATCGCCTGGGTCTGTTGCAATAATCAAAAAGGTCCTGCATGTCTTGATCGCTACCAAATTGGTAAAGTTTTTCACGCTGCTGCTCCAATTGCTCCTTTCCTCTTTCCATTCTCGATTCATCTGTTGCAAATGTCCATATTTTCATGAAAAAACTCGCTCTTGGAATGCTATTAATGTCACAATGATATTTTAATAAATTTCTTAATGTTATGTTATTAATGAATCCGCCTTCTAATAGATTATTTGGTACCCCATTTGTGAAACGAAGCGGTTTGTCTGCTATTTCCTGCCATTCTGGTTGTAGCTCTAATAATTTATTAACGTCTTCATCTGAGTTGTATGGATATAAAGCTACAGTATCGCCTGGAAAGTACTTTGGTGGAGTTTCTCCCTCTAATATAAACTTTCGTACGTCTTGGAAATGATTGTCTGAAGTAATGCGTTCATTTGTTATGATGTGCCCAATTTTGACAGTATCGTCTCCTGTAAACGTTATAGCACCTGGATATGTTGACAAACTGTCTTGCTTCAGACTTAAGTAGGACTCAGGCTCCAGATAAACATCATCGGGAATTGGATTTCTCGGTTCGTATGAACCATTGATTTTGCGGTTCGGAAATTTGTGCAGTAATGTGTCCAACACCTTTTTTTCATATTCAAAATAGACAGCCTCAACGCCCGATCCAGTGTTTTTGTTGCTACCTGCCATTCCAATTTCATCCGCCTCTAATCTGTTAAAAAGCTCTTTTGCACCAAGCTGGTCTACAAATCTTCTGTGTATCTTTCTAATCCCAAAATTGAACTTTGGGTATGACGAGTCGCCTAGACCCAATAGGCCTATGTTGAGGTGATTTAAAAAGTCATCTGGAAGGTCTTTCTTTCTTATAAAGTTCCACAAGGTATAAGTATTCTTGTTGCCAGATGATTCATGTACATTTCTTGGTAGCTCGCCTTGCCCAGTAGTGGCGCAGATGACAAAGAGGTATCTGCAATCGAGTATATCGGTAGGGTTATAGTCACCCAGCGAAAGCAATGTATGATTAAAATGATATCTTTTGAGTTTGTGAGATAGTATGGTTGCAAAATCCTGACTATTGCCAGTTTCTGACCCATATAGGATAGCAATACGCTTCGATGACATGATATCCTAAGACTTCACTAAGTCAACGGATTGGGATGGGATGATTACTCCTTAAAAAAAATAATAGAAATGATGGAAAAGGGTTTGTGTATTGTCTATACGTTCAAATATAATTATATAGCAGTGGGTTTTCACTTTTCTCTATGTTGTTACCAGCGGCTCCGTGTGGCGATATCGCATCGCGTGAATTAACTATTTGATCCTCTTTCATTGTAGTTGCACCTGGTTTATTTTTCAGTCATCGCGAATAATAACAGAGGCACACTGCAGTTAGAAAAATGGTGCGAAAACCTATAAAACTGTAGCGAAAGTGGGAGAAGGTTCTTTGCAATTGTCTTTGATGTTTGCATTTGCTCTCTTATTGTATTGATTTATAAATTATATTTACAAGAGATTTGGGGTATCCTTTTACCTCAATTCTACGTTATAAAGCTTGACGATTTCAGCCCTGACTTTCTCCTGTAGCTCGTTAACCTCAGCGTTAGTAATATTTCTGTCCATGGATTGATAGTTAATACGGTAGCATAGAGATTGTCTGCCTGTTTTTGGGTGTGTAAAAGTGTCAATCAGTTTCACGCTTTCCACCAAATCACCGGCAGTGTTTCTGACAATTTCCATAACATCGTTCTCGTGAATCTCAGTTGCAGTTCCATCATTGGAGAGCCAAAAGGCAATATCTCTCAAAGTTCCTGGATACTTTGAATACGGTTTAAAGGTATCAATCGTATTTTTCTTGAACTGGCTCAAAAATCTTTCATCTTTGGACCAGAAAAGCCGAATATCAGGGATCTCAAATAAAAGCATTGCAATTCGATCCAAACCTAGTCCAAAAGCCCAAGAAAACGTAGTGTTGGGCTCAAAACCAGCATTTTTCAAGACTTGTTCCTGCACTAGGCCACAACCACAGAGTTCTAGCCAATCATTCTGCCACCAAACTTCGATCTCCCAAGAGGGTGCAGTCCAGGGAAAATATGCTTTGATCCAACGAAACTTGAGTTCTTTGGGTATATTAGCGACATCAATGTTTGGGTCATTTTGCATACTTTCAATTTTCTTGTTGAAAACTTCGGACACGATGAGCTCTAGTGTTCTTTTCATATGCTGTGAGCATAGTTCAACTTCCAATTCTGACATGTATTCCTGCTTTGGATTTCCTTCGAGTGTGTTGGTGTCTTCAACAATTAATTGAGTCTTTTCTTTCTTTAGCTGTATCTGCAGCTTTTGTAATTCCTGGCGTAAATGCTTGATATGACCAGGTTCTTCTCCGTCTTTAGTAGGTGGCTCACGGCGCCAAATGTGGCAGCCTTCCATCTGATAAAAAGCTGGATAATGTGTTCTGTCAATTTCGTCCCTTCGGTAAACGTCAGCAGATATTAGAAACCCCGGCTTGGAAATGTCTGTTTGTTTTGCAATGTTCCCAAAACACTGTATCTCGTGTGCCGATGTGTGTGTTCGTAATAGAATATCTTGATTAACATAATAAGTATCTGACTTCGATCTTCCTGGATGATCTTTGGGAAACCCCAAAGAATCGAAGTTCTCATAAACACTAACAGCAGGTTTGAAATTATTATAAATTTCAAAATCATTGCCGAGTTCGTTCACTTTTTTCTCTATCATTTCTCGTAAAATCCCAACGGGGTGTGTCTCTTTCAAGTGCAATGCTCTATCGGTGAGTTCCACAATCGAGGGTGTGACATTGGTAACTTCTGAATCAGTTGCATACTTTTTGCCATTTATTTGAAGGTTTGAATCTAATTTAGAGAAAACAGAGTATCGGCATATAGATATTCTTCTGGGTAATATAGTTAAACCCTTATTAGAAAGGGCCAACATTTTTGCTTGCTGTTTGTCTTGCGATATTCAATCGGCTTAATGTAAGGGTTTTTGTTTTGGTATTAACTCAATTAATAGGTTATCCGAATTTTTGATGGGTAGAAGTCAGTATTGAAAGAGGATATTGAAAAACAGGTTATTATTGTTTTGTGGATAGTCTATTGGTGTTTTATTCGGTAATTGAGGTGTGTTAGAGGCTCTGATTCACTCACCTGTTTTTCAATACAGGATTTTTAATTTCTTGGAGCATTATTAGGCTGGCAGCTCTAACAAAACCCCTAGCCTTAAGTTTGCAAAAGAATATAAGAGCATTTCATACGCCAGAAACCTTTAAACCTACAAATAAACCCCAAGCTTTATTGAATGTGTCAACTGAACTAATATTGGTTTTACTGGGAGCAATTTTAAAGTCGTACCCAATTTGATGATCAACAAATAACGATTTTTTGATAGCTAATTATCAATATCTAGCCAAATATAGTATAAAAATTCTTACGGTTTTTACTATTTTACAATATTCAAGTGTAGGAAATTTCGTGTTCCGTTTAACTAGCAATACAAGATAAAATGCCTAAGCTGATTTTCTTTTGAAATTCAAGCCATTTTTTCGATTTTAATAAGCATTTGAATGCGGTTTGAACACCCTATTATATTGTTTAGTTAGTTAGTGATAGTTGTAATTGCCCAAGAATGGACTTTGTATTTTAACTAATCATCCAAGAATTGTTTTGAAGATGTAAGCTTTCAATTAAAGACAATGTTGTAAAGGTTATAAAATATTCTTTGTCGCAAATATTTAATGGTTCTTCGTATGTAAGTTTCCAGACATTGACAACACTAATGATTTCCGTATTAAGTGAGTTTAATATCTAGGACCAAAATTAATAAAATGCTGGATCTCCAAGGAAGAACTTTTTGCAGCGACACCAAAAACCAATTAGACACCTATAAGAAGCCAAGTTAATGTCTCTTTGTTTATTCAGAAAACCAGTTGGATTACAATCGTTGGGAGGGTGTATCCCTTCCTCTGTCCTCAGCGCAGCAATCCCGGCAGTAAACACGGGAGTGAGATACAAGCATGAATATGCACCAAGATTTAAAGAACAGCAAAAGAAGCAAAAGGGTCGTGTACCAGTTAGAACAGGTGGATCTATAAAAGGATCTACTATTCAATTTGGCAAATATGGGCTGCGTTTGAAGAGTGAAGGTGTAAGGCTCACGGCACAGCAATTAAAGGAAGCCGATAATGCAATTATGAGATACGTTAGGCCGTTAGTAAACGGCCAGTTGTGGAGAAGGTTGTGTACAAACATAGCAGTATGCATCAAGGGTAACGAAACAAGAATGGGTAAAGGTAAAGGTGCATTCCATCATTGGATGGCTCGTGTTCCCACTGGTAAAATAATATTCGAGATGGACGGGGACAATCTCCATGAGAGAGTTGCTCGGGAAGCGTTCAGAAAAGCTGGCACTAAACTTCCTGGTGTTTATGAGTTTGTGACAAAGGAGTCTCCGGTCAGGGTTGGACTGCATAGTTTTAAGGACCCATCCAAAGATATAAATGTGAACCATTTTGAAGAGATCACCAAAAAGCCAACAAAGCAGTATTTGAACCTTCTGAAGTCGAAAGAGTCTCAGTACAAATTATATCGTGGTCGTTGAAGGAGATCTTCTGCGTTGTGCATTTGATGATACATATGTAAAAAGAAATCTGTACCTGTATATAAATTCATATCATTGAATATTCCCTATTCTAAATGTTCTTGTCCATGGAGCACATTACCTTTGCAATAAATCCCTCCAAATGGAATATAACCTTGTTACCTAAAGAAATTCTTTCATCATAAGTGCTAGAGCAACTAATGATATCAACCTTGATTTTATCGTTTAGGTTGGAAGATTTCAGCAGAGCAAAAGTCAGCTCTTGTAGAATCGTTCTTGCCGGTATGCAATGGGCTAACAAATCATATAAAATGGATCGGCATTCGATGAGACTTCCTACAGATCTCTCTTTGTTGATTTTCTGGGCCAATTTGAGGATTACAACTAGCCAGTCCGGTTTTATTATTGGTGTGGAAAGTTTCAAATTCATGTCGCTATTTAATGACATCGATTCCAACATAAGCAACGCAGTTCTTAAATTTCCACCTGCAGCTTGAGCAATGTTATCTAGCACCTGAGAATTCTCGATTCTGACCTCTTCTTTTTTTACAACATCGGACAGCACATTTGTAATATCTGTTTCTGTCGGTGCTGGAGAGCGTATCATTAAACAACGAGATTTTATAGGTGCAATAATAGGTGACATAGTGTCACATATCATTATTAAACGTATGTTTTTAGAGTATTTCTCCATTGTACGTCTTAAAGCTGCCTGCGCATCTCTAGTTAAAGAGTCTGCTTCATTGATAACAACACATTTGTATCGATGGGCTAATCCGTCTTTTGAATCCTGAAAATCAACTTGCTCCATTTGCGCAACCTCTTTCAGTAATTCTTGTATCACAATTCTATCGTTATTTCCCATGTCACTTGGAGTAATCTCTAGATGATAAGATGAACTGACAACATTTAAATCTAATTTACGGTTTGAAGGTGTCACAAATTGTCTGACATCAATTTTCATCCTGTAAACACCAGACCCAAAAATTGATTCTAGGAGTGCCATGCAGCGAGTTTTTTTCCCGCTACCATTGGGTCCGTATACTAAAAGATGAGGTAGATCGCGAGGCTGTTCAGCTAGAGACTGTAGTTCTCTCTTTAAAGATTCATTGTACGTCAAATCTTTCAAATTTTTAGGACGATATTTGTCAACCCAAAGTGACATTGTGAAGGAGTTAACTTTTCTGGCTGTACCTGTCTATGATTGTCTCGGTTGTTGGCTTAAGCCAGCCTAGTCTTTATATCTACGTGACTTTTTTTCATATTAACGCGCTTGATTCGTAAAAACCAAAAACCTTTGAAAATAGGCAATATTGAAGCTCCTAAAAAAAAGACGACTAAGGAAGGTTCCCATCGCGATTTATCGGAGGCATTGCATTGATATAAACGTTTTGTGTTTCATTTCAATCAATTGTTCTTGGAAAAATCGGTTTCAACTTCAAAATTGTGTTATTTAACGGAAAGCACTAACCCCCCTTTCTGATCATTATTCTCAAATATTTGGAATATTTGTAGCAAAGGTAGGATTCATATCATATTTGCTTTCTAACATGATTTCTGTGGATAGAAGAAGATCTTTTATGAATAATGGTTCACTTGGAGGTAATTCCATTAAGGGATTGCAATTATTCATAGCCGACCTAAGATCTGCTCAACAAGCTGAGGAACAGGAAAAACGTATTCAATCAGAAATCGTCAAGATAAAGCAACATTTCGAAGCTGTGAGTAAGAAAGGGAATAATAATCAACAAGACAAATTGGTAGGATATCAAAGGAAAAAATACATTGCGAAGCTTGCATATATTTATGTCACCTCCAATACAACGAAATTGGGTGAAATTATATTCGGTCTCGAACAGACAATCGAGCTACTGAAATCAAATATATTCTCAGAGAAATTCATTGCTTATATGGCATTTGAACTACTATATGAGCATACAACTGTCGTTGAAAAGGTGAGCGAGGGGGTCACATATCAAGTTATAAATGATTTGGCAAACTCTAACGACGACATTGTGTCTTTGGCTTTGAATTTTATTGGTGTAGCCGGTGGATTGGATCCACAAATGTCCATGAATAATGAATTAGTTGAAGAGGTGTTTCAAATTTTGAGATCACCGACTTCCAATCAAACACTGAAGAAGAAATCCTCATTGGCATTTTTAGCTCTTCTCAAGCAAAATCAGTCAATCCTAACGGATAACATGCAAAAAAAACAGATGTGGATTCAACGGATATTGAGTTTACTGGATGATACTCAGAATTATAGATTAATGCTGTCTGTTTTACCGCTTGCCGAATATATTGCCAAAAACATCGATGCAACATATTGTGTTAGACTTTTGCCCCAATTGACACAGATATTATACAATTGTGTTGTGGTTGGTACGTCATCCGCTCCGAATACGGCACATTTTCCATCCGAATACAGATTTGCAAACGTACCAAATCCATGGCTGATTATCAAAATCGTTTCACTTCTTAATATACTTATCATCTCGCCAACAGAAGTAAATTCTGGGTTAGGAGGTCAATTGCATTCCACAAATATTGAGCGTGAAATTCTTGGAAAACTTCGAATTTGCGTTACAAAAGCCATTGAATTGGGCACAAGGGCTACACATGATCCAATGGAAAGAGTAGTTCAAAATACCATTTTATTTTCTCTCATCAATTTTGCCTCGAAGTTAGATCCTTCAGAGGAGGCTATTTCGAATTCTGTTAGTGCACTTTGGTCACTGCTAACATCTCCTGAGATTAATATAAGGTATTTGGCTCTCGATGCGTTAGTAAAATTATGCTCTCTAAGTGGTAAAGCTGCCATCAATTCAATAAGCTATAAAAACTTCAATCTCATATTCCAACTATTGAACAACGAAAGGGATTCTTCTATTGTGAGAAAGGTGGTTGATTTACTCTATACTTTCACAGATGTGAATAATGTGAAGAATATTGTTGAGGAGTTGCTGAACTTCATTTTTTTATCGAAGCGACCAATTGACCCTTCCATAACGTCAGATGTCGCTATCAAAGCTTCTATACTGACAGAAAAATACGCAACAGACTCAAACTGGTTTATAATTGTTTCACTCAAACTACTTTCCATAACAGGTGCTGCATTTAATGATGATGATATTTGGCAAAGGCTCTGCCAAATTGTTGTCAACAATCCATCATTACAAAAAATGACATGTGAGAAATTAGTGGAGTATCTATCAGAACCGCGTACTAGCGAACCTCTTATAAAAACGGCGGCTTTTCTTTTGGGTGAATATGCAGATTTAGTTGCTGATCGAACTTCAGTTGGGGAACTTTTCAATTTATTTACTGAAAAATACTTCAGTGTCTCGAATATTGCAAAAGCCATGATCTTAACTCTGTTGGTTAACTTGTACAAATTTGATCAAAGTATAGGATCTGTGATAATAAAGTTTTTCCAGTTGGAGCTTAATTCGTTAGATGTTGAGTTACAAACCAGATCCTTTGAGTATTTGAATCTCATACAAATGTCGAAGGTTCAAGATAACTCTGATATCTTGAAGATTTTGTTAGCTCCAATGCCACCATTTAACACTAAATCAAACCCATTACTGAAAAGACTGGGAAGTCTTCCTCTGACTGCTGGTAGCATGACTGCTGTAGAATCTGTTAGCACGTCAGCTAGTGATGAAGACAAGGCAAGGAACTCCTCTAAGAGCAGCTCTCGTCCAACACCTCCACCTTCAAGGGGTAATAGACCCTCATTAAACACTATGGGGAGTGTAGATGGATACAATGACTACTATATTCAGCAAAGATTGAGTGTCAACTGGAAAATGGGTTTTTCCAGAATGTTGTCGTACAAGAGAGGTATATTTTATGTGTCGTCTTACATGAAGATTCTTTATCATATTTTACCTCAGCCAAGCAACCCATCTTTGATTAAGGTAGTGTTAACATATATCAATGAAACAGATTGGGAGATTACCGGTCTATCGACTGAACTAATTCCGTGTAAGAATAAAGAAAATCCTGAATATATCATTCAAAATACAGTATCGCCATCTGATACTGCAATTAGCCCACATAAAAGATCTAGTCAATCATTTGAGGTGCTAGTGAGGAGACCTTATGATGTTGAAGAGAGTCCAATCGTCTCTATCTACTTCACATGTGGTGGCAACTTTACTTCGTACTCACTCAAGACTGGTATTGGTATGACGACTACTTTATCTGGAGAGGAGAACAACTCCGCTGCAGTTACTTTACCTCAGTTTGTTACACGCTGGAAAACTCTTGGCGAAGCATTGGGGAAACAGGGAGAATATAGTATTCAAGACGTGATTTTCCCGAAAAAGTCGTCTTCTAATAATTCTGATATGAACTCAGCTTTAAGCACATTACATCAGACTTTTAAACGGCTTGGTTTTGGTATAGTAGATCAAACTGGCATACCAAACACCTTATTTGTGGCCGGAATTATTCACACTAAGAGTGAAGGAAATTTTGGATGCTTGATGAAAGTCCAGTATGATGAAGTTGCAAGGAGTGTTGGTATTACGTGTAAGTCGACTACAAACGGCCTTTTATCGAAATATATTGTTGATTGTATCAAGTATACGTTATCGTTATGATTTATAGGACAATGGAGGAGGCTTATTCCTGAAATAAAATGCATAGTTTTTATTAACTTTTTTCTATAAGTTTGTTTATCTATTATGGTTCAAATTATAAAAATCTTGCTCATCTCTCGTATTCTCATTACATCAGGATATTTACAATATTTTGGCCTCTGATTTTGGTGGTCTCGTTCCGAAGATGTCAGTCCCAACACGGACCTCTGAGCTGCCTTGTTTTAATGCCTGTTTGAAATCGGCGCTCATTCCCATGGACAACTTCAAATTGATGTTGAATTTGCTGTCAATCTTGTTCTTCCAATTCGCCAACGACTTGAAATCGTGGTTTTCTTGCGAGTCGTTCTCTTGGTGGGAAACCGCCCACGACCCAATAGTCATCAACCCGTCTAGCTGTACGTTTTTGGTGGAGGAATCGAGGAAAAAACTTACCAGTTCAAAGATCTCAGTTTCGTCCGAAAGCCCTGACTTCTGCTCTTCGCCAGAAGTATTGATTTGAATGTTGCAGTGAATTGGTGGCTCCTCTGGGTGAGATTTTGCTCTTGCTTCATTAAGCTTGCGCGCCTTCTTGAGCGAATCCACGGTCTCGACCGAGTGCAGGTTCTCCACCTTCGCTAGGTCCTTGCATTTGTTTGTTTGCAGCCCGCCGATGAAATGCCACTTGATGTCCCTTGGAAGAATTTTTGACTTCTCCACCAGCTCTTGGACGTAGTTCTCGCCGAAGTGTCTCACGCCATGGTCGTAGAGGACCTGGATATCACTTGCAGGTTTCAGTTTGGAGACTGCCAAAAGCAGGACTTCGCGGTCCCCGCAGCTTTTGGCGACGGATTGGACCCTTTCGTTGACGGCATCGTAGCTCTCCACCAGTTCCTGTTGTCTTAGGGCATTGTAGGCAATTTCTTGTGTCATAGTAACGTATGCTCTGCAGCCTCTGTTGAGAGTATTCACAATACTTATTCCACGTGATGCATGTACGTGCATGTAGGGAACTTTCAAGCAAGGAAACTGCAAGAGTACGTTAATCCCAACGCTAGTCAAGAACGCGCCTGCCTTTAAGAGCCAATCTATATATATGAATCAGAGGAGAAGGCCCATATCGTCATCCGTGCCATATACAAGCCGGGTAATTATGGTGGGTAGGGTTATACTCCAAACGGAATTTTCTCTGACGCTTCACCAGTATTACCCGATTTTTGGAATGCTGAGCGTTCCCTTAATATCAAAATTACAGAACGGAAAGCAAACCTCTACTTTCACTTTAGAGAACAAAGGCTCATTGTTTTTAGGCAACAAACCAGATTTGAACCAAGTAACAGTGCTTGCCACCTTCCAGTTGAATCTTATAACGGGATAGTCTCACCAAGAAGGTTTTACGTTAGCCGAAATATAAGGTTAGGAGTCTACTAGAGCTTGTTGGGTTTTGTTCATTGCATTAGCTGTTATCTTGGTCAGCAATAACATCAATTGCATTGATAGGGCACGGATTGAGAATTGATTAAAACATATATGAGGAATGGGTACACGGAGTCTTGAAGAACTAAATCCAAATTTTGTGGTTGCATTTACTTACACAAGGGGGAACCTCGCACGTCTCCTGGCAGAGTTTTCGACAAGAGGACTTCAAGTCCTGACAAGGCCAGGACATAATGAAAAGACCGTCTATCTATTTACAAGAGTTGGCCAGTTGGACGGTGCCAATGGAATTGCTTGCGTAGAGGAGACAAAAATAGAGATCTTCAAGCTCAAGGAGAGATTCAGCTTCGTTCAAAACGTAACACCCCTTTATGACAGGAGTACAAAGGCATCACTCAAGGCACTATCGACTAAGGTGTTCAAGAAAAGCATATTACCTCCATCGAATACTGACATTATTCACCTAGCGCAACTGACAGGCAACCCAAAGTTGTCTCTCTATATTGCCTACTACAAGAATTACATCTCCTGGCTGGTACCGATAGCAATTGTCGGTGTTTTGTTCAAGGCGTTTTCTCCCAGTACCATTCCCAGCGAGTTCAATCTGTCTTATTCTGCGATTTTTATTGTCTGGAGTTTACTTTTCACCACGTCTTGGGTCCATAAATATGAATTTCAATATGCGTCAAGGTTTGGTGCGGTGTCGACTTTAATCGAAGCTGAACACAAGAACTTTGATCATCCTGAAAAGACATTCATTAAAAAACTTCTGTTTATACCGATCGCGTTTACCTTCCTAGTATCTCTCGTGTCGTTCCAACTTTTGTGCTTCATAATTGAGATTTTCATTAGACAGCTTTACTCTGGTAAAATGGCTTCACTTCTCGTTTTCCTGCCCACGGTTATGATATCTGTGTTTACACCAATTTTAACGTTAATTTACAACAAGGTATTTGTTGATAATTTAGTGAAATGGGAAAATGGACCAAATCCAATCAGATCTAAGGTTGAAAAGAATTTCATATTGACATTTTTTGTTAGCTACATGCCACTGCTGATAACTTTGTTCATTTACTTACCTTTGGGACACTTAATTACTCCAGACATTCAAGAATGGGTTGCCGATGTTGTCTCTCACTATCATATCCCTGTAAACAAAACTGATTTTGTTGTTGACATCTGGAGATATAAAACGCAATTCAAATATTTTGTTGTAACTAACCAGCTGGTCGCTATTTTACTGGAGTACTTTGTACCTCCAATTGTGTCTCAGCTCTTTAAAAATAAGGAAAAGCAAAAGTCACTAAAGACTTGTGGTAATCTTGTCGAGAATGAGTTCAATAGGGATGAAAAAATATGGAAGGAGGTAGCGTCATACTCCATGAGCTCGTGGGGTGAATTTGATGTTGATGAAGGTTTTAAAAAGATTATAGTTCAGTTTGGGTATCTGGCAATGTTTACTACAATATGGCCAATGGCACCCTTAATAACATTACTTTTCAATTTGGTGATTTTCAAACTAGATTTCTGGAAAGCAATCCAAAAATGCAAACCTTCTTCGGAGCCATGTGACATAATCGTTCATGAGAAGATGTCGAATACTTCATATGTGAGTGCTGCACCATGGAACAATATTCTGGAGATTATCACATGGTTAGGTGCTACTATTACCTCGACCTTGTTGTTCATGTACAGATACAGTAGCTTCCCAGGAGTAGGATATTCTACCAAATTTGAGAAGCGTGAAAATTGGTATAGGCATTCTCCAATTCCATATTCTGGCTTCAAAGTGTTTTTGGTTGCTGTCTTATCTGAACATTTGACGTTGTTGGCTTATTACACTTTAACGAAAATGCTTGAAGCATCTCAGACTCAATACACACATGGTTTTGTCCCAGACATTGATGTTGCAGGACCAGCACATGTTAATTTATCCAAGACGGCAATCGAAACTGAGCAATTCATGAATGAGATATTACCACACTTTGGTACCGAAAATGATGTTATTCAGGAAGAAGAACAAGCTATTTCATTTGACAAAAATGAAGAGAAAAAGTTAGAGTCCATCAACCAAGATACGAATAAATCCGGGAGTGAACCAAAAAAGAACGAAAAATCTTCCAGTGCGTTCACTACCGGGTATTCTCAATCATCAACCTCCAATGAAGGATCTAATGCAGGTTTCGACGCAACTAAGCCATATGTGGACGATGTCGATCAAAAGAATGGTTTCATTATAGCAGGAACTGGAGAAAAGTCACCGGTGCAGATTCCAAACTTGAATTTAAAGGTTAACAGAAAAGAACAAGATAGCAAAGATGTGCAGGATCATCCATCCGCGCCAAAGCAAATGAGTTCCAGAACTCAATCCGGAAGAACTAATAGTAACTTTGTTGATGATTCATCTAGTGTTGCAGGTGCAACTCTTCCTGAACTAATACCTACCTCAAAGAATTATCACCTTAGATTTGACGAAAATGGAAATGCTATAACACCACCAAAGAAGGAAACTATTCCAGATGTATCTAAGGGAAGTCTTGCAGAAACAGACCCTTCCAGCAGAAACGATATTGAATCAGACTCGGTATCAACAAGGGATGACGTACCAATTAATGTTGTGCCAAATAAGGTGCCAGTGAGAGAAGAAACTCTTCGAAGATCATCATATGTCGGTCCAAATATTCCGTTTGCTTCTGCAGCTGCAGCTGCAGCGCTGAAGGCAGAGGAAGATAACCATGTAGCACAGGCCTCGATTTCACGCTCCAATTCTTTAGCAGCTTCTCAAGGACGGTCACATTCTCGGAGATCATCGCTACAGAATAATGCTTTCCAGCAATTTGGACGTGACCCTCAGGCCTCGTCTAAGTCTGTCAAGAGTTCCGGTAATGGTAAACACGCAGGAAACGCCAAAACTGAAGGTGGCAGGTCACAAGCCGAAGTACCAAACATGGCAAGTCGTCCCAACAATGGGCATAGATCAAATCCTTTGAATAATGCTCCAAGTATTGGTTCGTCGATTTCGGCAGGTCAGAAATCTGGTTCGAAACCCACAAAGTCATCGTCCGTCAAATCCAATAGTGGTAAGAAACATAAAAGTCTACTTCACAAACTTAAAAAAAAGTTATAGAATTTTAAAGTTTCTAAACACTACCTGTTGGTTGTATATTATTGTGTGAAGTATGCTGTATAAGTGTGTGTAATAGCCATCATAATTTTTTTTAGATTACGGTACCGTCATGCTCAATATACAGCTTTTTTAATATACAGTCTTTTTAATATATAATTTTTTGTTTTTTAGAAATTTTAAAATCCTGGTTTCAGTTTCAAAACATAAATATTGAGTTAATCTTTAATTGAACTCTCCGAACAACAAACATAATTTTAAAAATAAAATCCTATTCATGTTACTCTTTTCGAGGTAATTTACCTATAAATAAATAAATAAATATATAAGCTCTATTTTATCTTCTATTCTGCACCATAGTGCTGCTAAAATAAATTCTCGCTTCTAAACAATCTGCCATACACAGCTTTGCCAACCGTCTTTGCCTCAAAATGGCTTGAAATAGTTTTGCAGCATACTATTCATTCCCTTGTATTTTAAATCATTTAAATTGAGTTATTTAAAGTCCTTTGCATGATAATTAAGTATGACTTGTAAACAAAACATACTTTCATTTGGTTGTTGCTCCCGGTTAATTTATTCTCGACCAGGTAATTTTGGAAATTGCTCTCCTATGCAACGGTATGTTCAGACCTGAATATATTATAAAATAATACATCTTTCAAAATGCTCATTGATAAGCTCTTTAAATTTCAAACAAAATCGCCACATTATTAGAAGACGAGTAATAACTTGAACAGAGACCATCTTAAAGGGGGACAATTAACGCAATTATAAAAATAGTACACTAAAAAAATTTCAATTAGTTCCTGTCTTACTTATTTAAACCCTAAACCTATAGAAAATTGCATTATGCAGTTCTAGCTACTCAAGAGATCCACTCTAGATCTCTTCCAAATATTATGCAAGTACATTACTTCTTCACTTTCCACTTTAGTCATTTTTCCATCAGCTACATCTGCAGCCAACACGGTCAATTGAGCATAACTACCTCGGTCTCCCCGTGGTTTCACAAAACGGCCTGGATTTATTACTAGAACATTTTGGACAACTCGGGCAAAGCGTTGAAGTTCACTTGGTATGATCAAAATGTCAGGAACAAAGTTACCCACAAATTCTGTCAAACCCAAATAAGGGACGTCTAAATCTGCACCTGATATATGCTCGTAGGTTTTTCTATTTTGGCCGTTATCTGCAAGCACTCTGCTCCGTATTCCACCTGGGAAAATTGGATAATATCTACGTTGCTGTAAAGTGTGTTCAGCTATGCGGTCAAATCTGTTCCTCATGGAAGTATTGCCTCCTTTAGTGATTTCCCGCATGTCTTTGAACAAATCAACGTTAGAACACCCAAGGACAACATCGTTTAGCTGGAAAGTCGCAGGATTTGTCAAACACTTAAAATTTTTGGGCAATTGCAATGATTTTCTGTCAAAAGAGTCCTGTGGGTATGCTGAATGCTTAGATGTTGCATCTCGGGTCGATGGTATCAGAATCACCTGGATATTGCTATTTATCAATTTTAAAATTGGTGTTAGCACCTTCACAAACACTTCATCAAGAGTCTTTGGTTGTATTTTCAGGTTTGGAAACACGGGAATCATTCCTTGAGATATTATTGTACTTGTAATATCCAGAAAGGGTCCAAACATTATCAACACATCCGGCTTGATACTGGTATTAACCCTCTCCACAAAATCAGTCAAATAACTCAAATCAAAATTGTTTTCTGGTATATACGGACCACTTGTGACTATTACTTTCATGGACTGCCCTTCTGACAATGCAGTATATTCTTCAACTTCAGAAACAGCTGAAACTGGGAACTCAGGAAAAGGTAAGGATAACACTTCTTCGACCATAAAAAACTCACCATTAGCATTTTTTCCCTTTAATGCCACCAGCTGCCCAGAAAAAAAAGACAGTTCGTTAATATTAGTTAAATCTAATTTGATCCTTCTGCCGATACCACTGGTACGGGAGGTTTCCAGAGAAAGAGAATCTGCGTTTAAAAATCCCTCTGAAGTCGATGAATCTGGCACGATTCTACCGACGGTGTATATAGTTGATTGAGATTGGACGGTAGGATCTGCAAATTCAGAAACAGGAAGTTGATAATGATTTTGCACAAGTTGGGTAAAAACCTCGATCTGGTCATCTAGCACATCTGCAGCATCTAGTAAATTTTGTCTCATGGTCCTAAATTTGTATTTTTCTGGGTCATAATATGGCATTATTTTGACCTTTTTTCGATCAGATGTAAGACCACTTGAAACTTCTATATTTTCGGGGTTGAGCGTATCTAGCAGTTTATCTGCCTCTCCCTTATTGGACACAGAAGTCGGTGTTCCATCTATGACGTCTGTGTCAAATGATTTCGTCGATGAAATTTTATTTGTAGGACTTTCATTTTCCTGAAACTGTAATTTTGAGCTTTCACCATTCTCAGTTTTTTGATCTGATGAGGGTGCATTTAACTTCCTCTTCTTAATCGACGGTGTCTGTGGCATGTTAAAGCCAAATAAAGAGGGACTTGAGGATAATGGCATTATGTGTTTGACCTTTTTTTTAGAGGCAGAGTTCGCAACCGATGTCAATTGGGTAGCCTTCTTCTCGATTTGGTGCTGAAGAAACTGTTTGAATAGCTCTAGAGTCTCTAAAGTAAGCTCCATATTGGTTTCTCTTCTATGATAAGAAAATTGCTCCCATTTGATAAAAAGATCCTCTATTGATAGAGCAAATATGGCCAAGAGGTTTTGCAACTCTTGAGAAATATTGGGCTTCTCCGCCCCAGGGCCAAACTTGGAAACTAATTCACTGCTAGCTGTCATTTAGAACTGTTCTTCCTTTCAAAGGGTCAGCCTCACAGAATATAACCTCCAAATCAAGACAAATATGCGATCGTTTAATCTCTTTCAGTTTTGCAAATTGTTTGAATGTATGCTTTCCAATTTTCGATGCTTCTCAGCACGCGTAATTTCAAATATTATTTTCTCTAACGCGTCTTACATATTCACGATCCAGAAAATAATACACGTGATTGAAGTTTGTAGATAATTGGTCCCACTTGTGGGTTACTGCCTGCTACTATCTACAAGCTTGTAAACTATTGCCTAAAAATGTAATGGGAGTTAAATTGCCTTTGCACAATGATGGATGAAGATGGAATATGCTAACTAAGTAATCAACTTGATATAATGATAATATTTTGGCCTCTTTGAGTCCAAGATAGGGAATTGTATTGTGCGGAAGACTTGAAAAGAGCTTTCACGCTCTTGCCGTCTTTATAATTTTCTTAGCGTCTGCTAAGATATCTAGGATGCCTGAAGTCCTCTTTTTGGAGCTTCAATATTTACAAGTTCGAGAGCCTATCTTGAAGCCGCAACGAATTCAATCCATTCATAAGTTATTACATCAGCCATAAGCATTCTTATATCAGCATCCGAATTTTGTGATTTTATCTGACAAATGCACTCCATAATGATATAGGTACTGTAACACCTTCTTTGTGCATCAGAAGAGTCAATAAAAAGTTCAGCAGTTTGAATAATTTCAGCAAATTGATGATCCTTTACTATTTTAGAGGAACCGCATAAAATTTTTAAGAGTGACTCCAGCAGGAAATTTGTTTGTATATTGCAATCTTTATCGTCGCTTTTCATTGCTAGCGCGGTAAGAATTTTGGTGATATGTTTAGCAGAAAAAAAGGATGCATCAATCAATAGATCTCTCAATTCTAGAACCAAAAAATATAATTCATCCGACTCTTTGGCTAATTCTCCTGGAATTTTCATCAATAAATCCCAAATATCCGAGAAATATGTTGATGTAGCTATTGAATGCAGATCAGTGAGTTGTCGGTCCAGCAATAGTAAACAGGCTATCAATAGAACCGACTTGGAGGCTAAATTTACAGGGTAGAGAATTGAATCTTCAGTCGATTGAAGAATATGTAAACTTAATTTCAATAATTGTTCGTAACCGTTTTCCATCTGAAGCCAGTGCTTTAACTGAACCCCATCATTAAAATTTACTAAAACCTCAACCAGATTATTTATATCCTTGATTGAGAAAGATCTTTCATTAATATGGTTTATTCCATCTTGTAATTCTTTTATCGCCACATCGAAAGGTTTATGAGTCATTTCAAGTCTGTATTTCTGAATCATTAACAGCAGTAATGAACTATTTCTTATGCTTGAATTGAATATTCCTGAAAAGGAGTCTTGATCTTCACAGAGCTTTAGCCCCTTTGATGATGGAGATGCCGTTTGACCGTCTACTTGAAATTTGATTCGACTTCCAATATCAATACTATTCATTGCGTGACTCAATTCTTTAGACTGTTGATCATTTAGAGGTGTCATTGGAGTTATATTTCTATTAAGCAGTTTTATATTCAAATCTGCAGTTGATAACTCATTGTCGTGCTTTTCAAAACTTATATCTTCACTGTTTGTCAGAGATGTTTGTGATATTGTTGAATCAATATTAATGATCTTTGGTGGTTCTGCACTAAACTTCACCGTATGTTCACCCTCCTCAGTACTAAAAATATCACTTAACTTTACCTCACTATTCCCATTATTAATATTTATTTCTTTAACTCCTCCGGACGATTCTTCGTTATTCAAATGATTCTCATTCTTGTTCGAATTTGGGATTTTTTCTGAGTTAAAACTTGGATGATAGACACTCAGAACCTTGGTCATATCAAAAAGTTTATTTTTTATCCTAACAGTATCATAGTTCGAATTTGCAATATCCGTTTCTTTCGATAAGACTTTATCTTGTATACTCAACTCCTCAGTATTTGGAAAACTATTTTTTTTCACAAAAGGGTTCACCATTGTCATTTCCATATATTTTTGCTCGTTAAGTTGTTCTTGAATCTTTTGGGGCTCAACAGTTTTACCTAGTATCGATTCTATATCAAAATAAGGATCTCTAAGTTGCAACACATTACTGACTTTTAATTTCGTAGAAGTTGAAGGAATATTTTTCATAATCTTACTAAACAAATCCCCGTTGTACTGATATATCTCAAAAAATATATCAAAATATTTCTCTTCATCAAAGTCTTGACCACACACCTTTGCAATAGAAACAATTATACCTGATATTGTAGTTTCTGTAACTTCACTCCCCATTTTAAGGAAATTCAGAATATTTTCAAATGCAAATTCAAACAAAAGATGACGATATTTTGTATAATAAAGTAATGTTGCTGTAGATTCAATACCATTACTATCACTCCCTTGCTGATTTACATCTAGTCGGATTATCAACTGATATAAACCCTGAAGAATTTCATCAGTAGTATATTCACTAAGTAGTAAATTGGGGATAATTTCGTTGTTAACAGCTATGAATTCAATGACAAACTCAAGAGGAAAGGATTTCAAAAAAGAAGGAAATGTCAACAAACTTTTTGCTTCTTTAGATTGTTTCAACATCATTCTTTGAAGGTCTGGTATTATTTCGAACAAATCCTTGTTTCCAGATGTTTTCGATAAATAATCACGCAACATCTGAAGACCTTCTTTAACATCAATGATATAATTAGATGTCAAATGAGTATGAATGGACTTTAACAAAACTTTTTCGTTTTTTCCTTGCAATATTTGATCCGAATTTTTTTGATGAAGTTTTTCTGTTTCAAGATACCTTTTTACCAAATTATTCGAATGATTATCATCTAGTTCAGCTGTGAGATCCATTTTTATTGATGGACTTAAATGTGTCTCAGATCTTCTTTGTTGCTCTACTTGTTTTTCCAATTCGAAACCTATTAAAAGATTAGGGGACTTTCTGGCCAGGGAGGGTGCGCTGGTCTTTCTTCGAAAAGAGGAAGAGTTCATATTTTCAGTAGCTTTTGGAGTATAATCACTAGTGGACCTCTTCGATGATAGCCGTTTTGTATTGGAAATACCTATACCAGAGGTAACAGAAGCTTGGGTTGGTTGGGCATAGCTTGGGTTCTTTTTTAAAGCCAGGCTAGACCTTCTAGTAGATGCTGTAGAGGCTGGGCCGGAATTATTAATTGATGAAGAAGCTTTTTCGTGATATGCAAGCCTTTGATAGTTGATGTTTAAATGAGATGGTAGAGATAATTCTATAGCTTTTTTTAATTGCGCCGAAAATCGTGAGGATAACATTAGTTTAGCCTCTGATTCAAAACAATTATAAAAGTACCAGAATGTGATTCTCATGGGTTCTCTAACCGAAATCTGTGCGTCCATTATACCTTTTCTTATCCATTCTTCGATTTGATGAACGTAATTATCTAATCTTCCTTCGGCAGCAAAACGAATCAAAAATACCCGGAGAATAACGGCAGAACAAGATCTAGTGTATGCTGCCTTTTCATTAATCATGGTGATGCATGACTGAAAAAGTTTGGGTTGGAAGGAGACACGCGAAAACATTACAATAATCACGAAGAAAGATGCGGCTGATGAAATTTTCTTGGTAGACGAAAGCAATGATCGAAGAATATTGAAAATTTGGTCTAATAGTGTTGTATCTAACTGACTTGCACAGTTCATCAAAATATCACAGAGTAACTGAATAGTTGAAACCGCTAATGTTGTTCGTAATGACAAAGCACCCTTGGATATGGACTCGACAAATTGTATTTCTTTGCATATGGCAAACAATTCTAACTGGAGATCATGATTCTCTAACAACTTTTTATCATGAAACAGCCGTCTGAACTCAATAATATTTGCTTGTCGTAGTTTCCAATTTTTTTCTGTTTCCCTAACTTCATGAAATGGTTTTAAGAGGTCCTCAATCAAGTCTTTTAAATTACTAATAGAATAATCGCTCAAAGGCTTTGGAATTATTGTGCTGTCATTTTTAATCAATGTAGTATTCGGCAACTCAGTAAATATCAAATCAATCTCTTGTTTAACATCAAAATTTGATTCATTATCTAGCAGACCCTGATGATTTTCTCTGGTTATTGTTTGCCGAGGTTCGAATTCACTATTCCCAGTTTTTCGTATTAGTGATTTCCAGTATACTGACCTTCCAGTGAGAAAGTTTTTGTCATACTTGCTAATTATATCAAGAATCAGCTTTGTGGTAGGACTTTTTTCATCATTCTTATCGAGTGTTGCAACAAACACATCTCCAAACACAGAAATCAGGAATTGTGTATTACTATCCTCAGATCTTACTGAAGGATCCAGTATCCTCTCTTGTATCTGAACCAACTCATCCACCAAAAGTAGTGCCACTTTAACATGAGTTTTACCATTGATCAAATTCACAATAGTTGAGCATACAATTGTAGGTTGAATGAGGTACAGAGTTTCCATAGCCCTTGACCCTGTCATCCAAAGTTTCTTTTCACTTATATCCAAACCTCTTGGTATAAACAGATGTGTAATTAGTTTCGTCATCAACTGCGGTTCTGCGAAATATGCTGGTTTTTGCATCGAAACTCTTTTTATAAGATAAAATAATGTAGAGTGTGCCAGACTTCGGAGTTCAGTACTTATATTGTTGGAAGTATCTAGCGTGTGGAGGAGGGCGGTAAAATAGTTAGGAATCTGAGCTACATCTAGCAGTTCTTTCTTCACAAGACCCTTAAATTTTGTCAACAAAATACTTTTTTCCTCATCACCGCTGGTCATTTCTTTAGTGACCAGGGTTTCTAGAAGAGGATATTCCGTAGTTACGTGGGTGTCCATTTTATTGAGCTCATCTCTACGTGGTTCAAAATTGGGAGAGCCAAATAAGTCTGACATCCGTAATCTAAACGTAATAACTTACCGTAAGTAATGTTACTAACACGTTGATGATCCTGAAACGATGCCGTCTTTCTGTCTTATTTATACACCATTTCATAGTCAAGTAGCGTAGATGCGCCTGATGATTGTGTGCAACTATTGAATGTTTACCTACCAACCTGTCACATGCTTTAACTAATTACCCTGCTTTTAAAATTTCAAATGGCGCACTTCTGCTCATCGAGAATTTGTCACTTCATACTTATGCCTGTTCAGGTAATGACATTATTCAACCAATCAATAGAGCCGCCGATGCCCTATGAAGTAGATGCCAGATTTCTATTCTGCAAAAAAACGTTTCTGAAAAGTTTCAAACACGCATTTTAATCGAAGTGGCAAAATATGAAATACAATTTAATATTTTGAATTCTTTATACAGTCGGAACTGAAAACTGCCTATGGAACTCATTTGACCTAGAGCTATTTGATGTCTGTGCACTGGAAAAAGATGACAGGGGTTATACTAGTGGTATGTGTCAGATTGTCCTCATCTGTTATTTGGGCTTTCACATCTGCACCTTTGTTGAAGTACCAAATGCTGTTGATGAATAAGAAAGACATGCTTTCGCTTCTGAAACCATTTGATACAAAAAAACCAAAATGCGGTGAAGGGATTTCTTATGTACGTTATCTTGTCGAGTTGCATTAGACTAGATCTTGGAGTATTTTTTACAGTTTGAATACTACGAACTTTATGCTCTTGCTCTGGTGCCAGCTCTCCGTCGGGAGAGTTCGAATGCTAAACTATTACGGTACTACCATAGAGCAAAGTACAGAACATTAAATTAACAGGCATTTGAAGTGGGAAGATACCTGTCTAGAACCAGTTTCGAAAACTTATCAGCAAGTTATTGTTGATAGTTTCATCTGTTCTCCTCTGTCGAAAATGATCGATCCTGTCTTAACAGAACAATCTAAAAGTTTTGACGGAAGTTTGACAGCTGTATCCCAAACGATAACATAAAATGCTGAAATAATCAGATATTATAGAAGCTTAGAAATATTTACAGTACTTTTTGGATCAACACAACAATAGTATTATTGTAATTTATTGTTTGGGAATATTTTTAATTGAATCTATGTTGTAGGTGTGCAAGACATCAGATTTTACGTTGCTGGGACTGCCAACGACCAGGTCCTGCCCCTTAATACTTTTAGGAAATGCAATGACATCTCTAATACTTTCCGTCCCTGATAGCATTGCACACATTCTATCAAAACCTAGAGCAATACCAGCGTGTGGTGGGGTTCCCATTTCAAAGGCATGTAATAAATGGCCAAAAAGTTTTTCCGAATTTGATATCTTGAGAATATTCTCAAATATGTAGGACTGAAGTTGTGGGTCATGGATTCTGGTAGAGCCGCCACCTAACTCCACACCACTGACAACCAGATCATAATGTTGACCACGGCATAATTCAGGGTTTGATTGAAGCAATTCTACGTCATCTAATTTGACCATTGTAAATGGATGATGTGTTGAAGTGAATTGTCCAGGATTGTAGACAGGATACCGGGACTTTTTGCTGCCTTTTTCTAATGCATTAGTATTTTCAACAGGAGAGAATAATGGAAAATCAGTCACCCAGGTTGCAACATCATTCTCAGTTTCAAAGTACAGCGTTTTTGACCTTGCATCACTCAAAATTAACTGACGAAGTCTTCCCATTGGTGTTGGATTTTCAAAAATGGCATGTGAGGGTTCTCTGGTGGATCCACAAATTATATCACCTTTCTTCAAATTCAAAAATTTACTTATGATTTTGGGATTTTCGAATGATGCAATAGACATGAAGTGATCAAACCAATTATTTGTGTCATAATCATCTTTGATAGGAACAACTATTGGAACTCTGTTGTTATAGTTGTTAGGATTTGATAAATACCCCCAGTTTTTATCTAAGGAAGCCACGTCGTTAAATGCTCTCCTTAGGACTATTACTTCAAATACTGGGAAATCCTTATCCTCATATCCTCGTGCCTTGAACTCAGACAAATCAATAATTTTTAATCTAGGAGCTCTTAAATCTGGTTTATCAATTCCATACTTTGTCATAGCTTCAGTATAGGTCATTCTAAAGATCTTTTCACCCCCATCTTCCAACTTTTTTAGCTTAAGGTTATCATCGAGGGTCACTAAGCTTCCAGCATTTGAAAACTTCTTCCAAATTTTAGTAACAACATCTTCTGTTATTTTCATAACACTCTCTCCATTGGAAAATGCCATTTCAAGGTCAACTTGAGTAAATTCTGGTTGTCGATCTGCCCTCAGATCTTCATCCCTAAAGCATTTCGCAATCTGGAAATATTTATGAACACCACTTGCCATCAAAAGTTGTTTATATTGCTGAGGACTTTGCGGTAACGCATAGAAGGTCGGTTCTTTTGAATTCTCGTCTACTCTTCTTGTGGGAACTAAAAATTCTCTAGCTCCCTCTGGTGTCGATTTAAAGAGCAAAGGTGTTTCAATTTCTGTAAAATTATAATCTCCTAGCAGTTTCCGAATTTTAGTAGAAATTTCATATCTTTTCCTCAAGAGATGCTGATATTTCGGTAAACGTAGTTGTAAATATCTATATTCTGGTGGATAGTTACAGTTGTCCTTATAGTCCAATAACTGGGAAGGTTTATTGCTTGTTATGTTCAATTTTTGTAATGTGTCTAAATGAATTTCGAATTCTTGCCTTTCATTTGAATTCAGCATCTTTTTATTCTTGACAGTGCCCTTTATCTGCACCACATCTTCCACATTTGCATTTTTCAGCAACAGCTGTGAGTCAACGATCTGAATTTTATCACCATTACTATCCCGTAAAATTCCAAAAGTAAGATTTTTTCCGACTTTGTTAGGTTTCTTGTCAATCCAACCATTCAATACCACATATTCAGAGGAGTTTGACTGAGATATTTTTTTGATTAAAGTGGCATTCTTATCAAACTGAAACCGTGACTTTATTTGCTTTGTATCTAGGGCGCCTTTCAAAAGGACCCTCAGCGTATGGAATTGGGATTTTCTAGCAATCATCCTGTTAGCTAGTCAATCGCTCAAAATATATTCACAAGGAGCGTTTCGTTATACATATAGCTGTTTTTGTTGTTGATAATTTGCCTGTAAACGATATTTTGAACTGGTGACAACTTTCAATATCCGGGGTGGAATATTAACCGAAAACAGTCGCTTACATAAAAGACAATGGTAAGAAGTCAGAAAAATAAATTATTAAATCTCGAATGCAAAATATTGAATAAAATATATAATTGACAGTCTTTGAAAAGTTTGATGGTACATAATGCAATAGTTTATTCCCAACGCCATATGCAACATTCACCATTTAGAGATAATGAACACATATAGTTCTTCCAGCTGTCAATACTAATTACAGGATTGTTTTTGTGATGATCATCAATTAGCTGGATTAGTGCCTTATCATTTGAGTTCCAGCAATATATACTTCCATTTTCATAACCACTGACGATTATAGGTGCATCCTTTTCATCACCGGAATAAAAAATGTCCATTCCGCAGGAATGTTCCATTTGTCGCACTTTCTCATCCTCGACTCGGAACGTCCTTATTACATACCCCCTGATGCAATCCCATAATTTGACTATTCCATCCAATGATTTCACTAGAAGGTATCTGGCATTTTGTGAGAATTTTACTCGAAGAATCGGCACCACACCAGTTTCACTTTTCCAGTCTTTATCGTAGGTTAATGTCTTGAGGCAATGTCCAGTGGCTGTATCAAATATTCTTATCAGTCCATCATATGAACCCGAACTTAAGATAGTAGAGTCTGATTGTGGGATATCTATAGACACAACAGCTTCAGAATGGGCAGCCATGGTTTTTATTAGGGATCCATTCAATACGTCCCAAACCTTGATGCTTTCATCCATGGATGAGGAGCATAATATATTGCCTTTATTGTTGTAGTAGACACATGTAACAGGTGCAGTATGCCCAACAAGTCGATGTAATATGCCATACTCAATATGGATGATTTCAATTGTGAAATCATTAGATGCCGTGGCAATACATAGACTGTCTGGAGACCAGCATATGTCTGAAATGAACTTAGCATGTTCAGTCAGGATTACACGATACTGACTAACATCCTCCAGCGTGTATAATTTGATATAGTTCTTGTGTGCCAATGCTATATATTTTCCATTGGGAGAGAACTTGGCGGAAGTAAAATTATCGCTCGAAACACTGCTAATAACAGACTTCAAACAAAACATCAGTTTAAAAACGTCGTATCACAAAGAATTAAAATGTAATAACCAAGTGGTGAATGTCTTACACTTCAATTGTGTAATATGGATTCATCAACTTTCCACAATATAACTTATTTTGTAATCGTTGGTGGTTTTTCCCCAGTGCAAAAAAGCTGAAAAAATTTTTCAACAAAATCCAAAGTTGACAGTAATCTCACGTTTCGACAACCTATCTCTTTGTCCTGCAGAGTTAGAACCTGGCTTACATTGACGGTGATCTCATAAACCATAGATCCAAGTTCTTGAGGATAGCTCATGATGCGCGTACGGAGTGAGATTCTGTAAAAACGTGACCCTTGAAATTAGTGCACATGATCAAATTTACCACTACGATGTAATCCTGCATTAGAATTAAAAGGTGGCAAAAGGAACCTACTTAGAGACGATTTGAAGGACAGAACCAGCATAAAGAGAACAAATCATTATCTGAACAACTTTCTCACTTGTACAGGTATTATATTCTGTTTTATAATTATCAT
Organism: Hagleromyces aurorensis; assembly: GCA_030705145.1. Taxonomy (NCBI): domain Eukaryota; kingdom Fungi; phylum Ascomycota; class Saccharomycetes; order Saccharomycetales; family Saccharomycetaceae; genus Hagleromyces; species Hagleromyces aurorensis. The sequence goes on along the minus strand of JANIWU010000005.1, from coordinate 32,970 downwards.
TTTCCTGAGAAACCTCAATAAGAAGCTATGAACGTGGTTCCAAAAGCAGACTTTAAGAGTTGTATTTCTACTGTCGAGGGGAGCAACAATGCTAACTCCATCAAATCTTTACCTGACACATTTCGTGCCCAAAATGGTGGGGCTGTTCCCCTTGCAACACAGCTCAATGACAGACACCCATTGGAATCAAGACTTAAAAACTGGAACGAAAATGAGAGACAAAGAAACCTAGAGCAATACAGACAGATATTCGGTGTGGCCGAGCCAATGAAGCGTGTGATGGAACTCCAAATAGTTGAAAACACAGATTTTAACCCTCTAAATACATCAAATTTGCATCGTGATATTCTGCTAAACAGAGAAGCTACTATTGATTGGGAAGATATATACCCTGACTCCGAGGGCCTTCAAAGCGGTATGAATATTGGCCATGACGTTCATTCTAGCATTGAGAAGAAGTTGGGCATATAAACAGCCTAAATCATTGAATTGGGCCCTTAAAAAGATGGCAATTGAAATTTTCCAGGCAATAGACTACAATTATATATCCCTTTGCCTATCATTTTAGGTTGAAGGAAAATATTACAAGAAAGAAGAATTAAAATGAAAGCAAATGCCAAGTCAAAAATATCATCTCAAGAAGTTAAAAACTTCAAGTTCTGGGGCCTACTGCAGCTATGTCAGCTGATGTTTTGTATAGAATCAGTGCTCCTTAATTACACATCGGAAATGAAACTATTCTTTGCAAATTCAATCGTTAGGTTCGGTTTTCTTTCATAGTTAGAAGATAGAGCAGCTATAAATTTTCCTGTAAACCCCTGCTTTGCTTGGTTTTTCAATTTTTGTGTGTTATTTTGTAGTGAAATTTTTTCTTACTCGATTTTACGTGTGTATGTATATATATAATATTGTCACCGTAATGCCGAATAATTTCCAATGCGAATCTTAATATCGAAGACCAATCTTGTCACCGAAAACCTTTTACAATCTTCAAGTTCCCTTGAATATCGAAAGCTTACTTTACTATTCAAATACAGTTACCAATTCCATTTTTGTTGATTTTGCAAGAATTTTTATTTTCAATATTAATTTCAGCAGTTCATTTATAACAAGTCTTCCTTACAGTGAAGTGTGAATATTTTTAGTGACTCTACCTCACCAAGCCAAAGAATCAACCTATAACTGCATTATTTTCCCTCCCAAAGATGTCTTATCAAACTGAACAGCAAACACCATTAGAAACCATTACTTACCAATTAGAAAGCTTGGCATTTCCTAATGGAAACATGAATAGCAATAATGACCTAAATATTAATGCTTCTAAACCATCATCAAGGGTTGAAACTCCTATATTCTCCAATGGAATTCAAAAGAGTATTAGCGACCTCTCCACACATGGAACACCATTAGCTAACCATATGCCAATGAATGGACTAAGCTCACATTTTTCGGACCATATGGTACCGTCAAATGGACTTCCAAACCAAAATGACACTACTGGTGGTTCAACAAATGGATGGTCAGAGCTAATTTCCCCGGATTCAAATAGGTTAATAAACAAGAATTTGAATCACTTGACTGAAGGAGATATTTCTTCACCTTATTTACCATCACTTCAACAACCTATTAGTTCTTCCTCAATTCATGGATCCAACGGAGCACCAGTTGGCAATAATAAAAATATTTTTTCTACAATCACAAACCCTATTGGATTTGGAACTCCTACTCAACAAGCCCCGGTGCTTTCTTCGAGCGTAATATTAGAGTCCCAATGGCAATACGTCGATACTATGGGGAATATCCAAGGGCCATTTAATTCAAGTTTAATGACTCAGTGGTATGCATCCGGCTATTTCCAACCATCATTGGATATATGCTGTGTTTCTAATGATTTCGATCCTTTTGGGATAAATAACCAATTCATCAAACTAGGTGACTTAATATCGAAAGTGAATAATTTCCAGGATCCCTTCAGAACATTTGACCAACTGGTTGGTTCATGGGGTTCCTCCCAGCATATTAAAGACATTGGTAACAGGGCAGTCCCCTTCTCACTGACCGATGATACAGTCAATTTGCATGGCCAATTATCCACTTTAAATTCAAACGGTTTTCCGACGGAGACTAAATTGAGCAGCCAAGACTATACACATGATGAAATACTGAAACTTAAGGATGATGATGGGGGCTACTATCACGAAACTACTGTTGAAGTCCCAATTTCCAAAACAAGTTTGAAATTAAATTCGAATGTTCAAATCAATACCGATGGTTTTAAAAACGAACTAGAGAGAACAATCAGTTCAGTTACCGCTAAGTTAAAGCAGTCTTCGTCAGCAAATGAAAGTATTAATAATAAGGAAGACTTCGGGGAAGTAAATAACAAAAAAAATGATAAGAAGAGTGCATTAACCCCTAAAGAAATTGAACTGAAGTTCAAAACCAGCAATGATCCTAAAGATAAGACACTATCAAAGAAAGATAATTCCTCAAACTCTCAAACACAACCAATCGTAGCAAGCAATGCAAACAATATTACTTCTAAAGAAAACGCCGAGGAGGTCGCAAAGGCAAAAGCTGACCTAATTGCCAAACATTTAATCGAGGAACAAACAAGACAAGAAGAAGAATTGAAGAAAAAGGAAGAGCAAAGAAATATGAAGAAGCAGCCGAAACTCAAGTCTGAAAGTAAACTTTCGTCAGCTCCGAATAAATCTAATGATAGAGAACCACCATCTAGCAACCCTATTTCCAAAACTAAACCTGCCCCTTGGGCGAACAAATTGAAGGAAACATCCGTACCAAAAATGCCATCACTTGATGAATTGAGAAAACAAGACCAAGAGCTAGCGAGGCGAAAGCAAGAAAAAGAGAGGAGAGAGCGTGAAGAGAATTTTAAACTACAGGGACAACTTTGGGAAGAAAAAAATGAACAAAGTACAGAATTGAAATCCGTACTCACTTGGGCAAATAAACCAGTTGCTGCTCCAGTTCCTGTGGATTTGAAAGCTGCCCTTAAATCTAATACTAAACCAGTGATACCTGCAAGTTCTGGACAAAAGAAACTCGGTGAATTGGAAGCTGCTGAAACTAAACATTCCAGTACTGAAAATTTAAAAGAACTTGAAGACTCTGCGTTTATAGAAGAACAGAAGAAACTATGGGAACAAGTTCAACGTACCTCCAAACAGAAAAAGACTAAAAAGACTGTGAATAACGATACGGATGAATGGACAACGGTTTCATCGAAATCAGCCCCAGTAAAGAAGGAAGCTAAGGTTACAACCCTTTCCAGTACATATCTAACACCAGATAAATTAAGATCGGTTGCATTAGGAAATACCAAAGGCATGAACACTAGTAAACAAATAGGTTCATCGACCAGTATCCCATCGTTAAAGGTCAAAAGTCCTTCACCAGCAGTCACTAGCTATCCCGGAAATTCATCAATTAATATTCGTCAGGAGTTTTTGAAATGGTGTAGATCTCAGATGAACTTAAATAAAGGTGTGAGCAAAAACGACGTCCTAGAAGTTTTACTGAGTCTTCCTGCTACACCTGAAGCCAGAGAAATTATAGCAGACACTATTTATTCAAACAGCACAACCATGGATGGAAGAAGGTTTGCAACCGAATTCGTTAAAAGACGTATTGAATGTGAAAAAGGGATTAAGGATCCCTTAACTTGGAGTGAAGCTTTGGCGTTGCCCCAGGGAAATGAGGACGATTGGGAGTTTCAAATTGTTGGGAAGAAGAAGGGCAGAAAACATTAATGTATGTCCCAAACTGGCATTTTAATACTTTCATATGAATTTTCCATCCAAGTATTAGTTGTACATCAAATAAAATTGTACTAATATAGTGTGTAGTAGATATAAATAATTATGCTACTTATGAATCCACTAAATCTCAAAAATTAATCTTTGATCAACCTTCCGTCTTTGTCGATTTTCAATTCCCATTCCTTAATGCAAATTTGTTTACGATCGAAAGTCGATTTGTAACGTTTGTGTAATAATTGATTGATTCCAATTTCTGTTGATACCGCAACGAATAATTGAGCCCATCCAGGTTGCAAAGCTTCAGCGTCCTGGATGCACATTTTAAGTTCTATTTCAACGAATTTTGTCGCGTCTTTGAATCTGGCTTGATAATCATCCCCAACAGAGCCTGTTTTGTATAAAATATCCACTTGAGGTTCTAGTTCTTTTAATCTCAGAGTACGTCTGATTGTATCAGCAGCTCTGTTCAGTAATGCAGCTTTCAAAACTTTTTCATGAACAGTTTCTGTCTCGCTCATCTCTTTCAATTCAAAATACAAATCTCTTGCATCGAATTCATCAAAAATGGGAAGTAGTTCATTGCGCTTTTTAGCCTGTTGCTTTCTGTACTTTGAACCAAATATAACTAACGATATAATGAGGATACCAACATATATTAAAGTGGTGTAACCAGAAACGTTTTTTGTTTCTACTGTTTTCTCATCCTCGAAAAATGTGCCATTGGTATGTGTATCGTTGAATGATGACATATTCAGTCAAACTATTATTCACTAGCTATCCACAAGTGGTTGGACTTGGTTTTTTGCACAATGCTTCGTAAAAACTTTTTGAACATCAGTTACGTGGTTGTCTTCAATAAATGAATATATTCAATATTTTTTAATAGTCTTCGATCATTTTTCACTAAACAACAAAATTAATGCGCACTAGTAAGCATAAAACGGGCCATCACAGAAACGAACCCATACTTAGGCTGGAAATGCCAATAAACCGTTAATTAAAACATGTTAGTTAGATTCAGGTCTAAGGATGGAATGTTCAGAATATCCTGTCAAAAGGATACGAAATTTGAAGATTTGCTGCAGGGTTTTCAGGATCAGGTAGGGAAGGATATAGATCCCGCCACCGTCGCTGTAGGGTCTACACAAGGCCAAGAGAATGAACCAGTACAGAAGATATTGGGTGAAAAAGTCACAACTCTTGGGTTAAAACATGGAGATATTGTGTACATATCATATACGGAGAAGATAGAAAACCAGGCAGGAAAACAGAATGGGGGAGTTGCTGACGGGAGCGCATCAATACAGATTAATTCCAAGCTAAAGGATCAGAACAAGCCGGAAAAAATACAAGAATCTGAGCTAGATCAAGCATTAGACAAGAATGAAGGTTTGATTCCAAGGAAAATGTCTAGCTTGTGCAAACACGGTGATAGAGGCATGTGTGAATATTGCTCCCCTTTGCCACCATGGGATAGAGAATACCATGAACAAAATAATATTAAACATATCTCGTTCTACTCATATTTAAAACAATTGAATGATGTGACGAACAAGAAATCTAGCAGTAGTTCATATATTCCTCCTCTGTCACAACCAGATTTCAAGATTGATAAAAACTGCAGGAACGGGCATGAGCCATGGCCAAAGGGGATATGCTCTAAATGCCAGCCCTCAGCAATCACACTACAAACACAAGATTTCAGGATGGTTGACCACGTAGAGTTTGAAAGCAGTGAACTAATTAATGAATTTATAGATGCATGGAGAACCACAGGAACACAAAGATTTGCATACATGTATGGCTCCTACAAGGCTTACGATGCTACGCCACTTGGTATCAAGACCGTAATAGAAGCAATATACGAGCCACCCCAACATGACGAACAGGATGGACTTACGATGGATATTGAACAGACGCTAAAGGAAATGGCAAATATAGACAATCTAGCCCAGGAAATGGGACTGGAAAGGGTTGGGTTGATATTCACGGATTTAACTGATGCGGGCCAAGGAGATGGCTCTGTTGTTTGCAAGAGGCACAAAAAATCTTTTTTTTTGTCTGCTCTGGAGGTCATAATGGCGGCTCAACACCAACTGAGACATCCCAATGCCTGTAAGTACAGTGAACAGGGTTACTTTTCGTCTAGGTTCGTGACTTGTGTTGTCTCTGGCAATCTGGAAAACGAAATCGACATTGCAAGCTATCAAGTCTCAATTGACGCAGAGGCATTAATTGACGCAGATTTTATAACAGGCTCTACTCATCCATCGATGGCTTATATAAACGAGACAAACGACGATCGATACGTTCCCGAGATATTCTACAGCAGAAAGAATGAGTACGGCATTGTGGTAAAGGAAAATGCCAAACCTGCGTTCCCAGTAGATTATTTAATCGTTTCCTTAACGCACGGGTTTCCAAAGGAAACGCCCAAGGAGAGCATGAAGCGTTTCGAAACCTACACGGGCTTTCCATGGGCGAATAGACAAGCGATGGGCCAATCCCAGGACTATCATGAATTGAAGAGATATGTTTATGCAGCAGCAACGGATGGAGACTTCAATCACCTGCATAAAAAACTTTCCAGCTTTCATGTATTATTATTTTTAAATTCGTTACAGATCCTATCTCAAGACGAATGGAAATTGTTGATACAGTCTGCCACAAGCGACTCATACCAAGACAGCATTTTAAAGCTTGTGTCTTCTTCTGGATGGCAGACATTGATCATGATATTGCAAGAAAGCTCATGATACATGAAATAGTTATCTCTATATTTAGTAGAATGAGTAACTTTCTTCATATATAGAAACGCATCGGAGATGATCAATTCTTCCAAGTCAGGCTATCAGGATCTTTGAAGTCGTACTAAGAGTCATCTTTCCTAATAAGTAAAAGAGGAAAGTAAACATGGTAGACTTCTCTTGAAACTTGATACCACATTACTCTCCCCAGAGATTCGCTTGAAGTTTGTGGGCTTTCCCTTTAGTTCAACAAATTCGTCTTTTGTTTGTTTGGAAGGGCAATCATACATATCACGTGAAAAAATAGGACAAGTCCCTGTCTCTTCTAGAAGATTCGAGGGAAGTCGAAATATCACGAAACACGTTGAAAAATTTTAACCGATGAGTACCAAACTCCTCAGGGCGAAAACCTTTGGCCACACAGTATGTGCATTGCCACTATAAAAGAAGCTATAACATGTTTTAGAAGTGATCTGAAGGGACACCAGTAAAAGGCTCTTATAACTATCTGGCCATTCTATCAACTTACCTAATTTAAGTTGAGAACAAAAAGCTGTGCAAATTTGGAATAAATACTCCTAACTCGGAATTATATCCAATATTCATATAGCAGTTCAAGGAAGAATCAATTAGAAGGAGATTATAAGGAACTTCAATAAATTATGAGTACCCCATTTGGTTTAGACTTAGGCAACAACAACTCTGTCTTGGCTGTGGCCAGGAATAGAGGAATCGACATTGTCGTCAACGAGGTTTCCAACCGTTCGACTCCATCGTTGGTTGGCTTCGGTAACAAGAACAGATTCGTCGGCGAATCTGGTAAGACCAAGCAAACATCGAACATCAAGAACACCGTTGAGAACTTGAAGAGAATTGTTGGTCTTGACTACAGCAACCCAGACTTTGAACAAGAAGCTAAGTACTTCACCACTAAACTGGTCAAGTTGGACGATGGAAAGATAGGTACCGAAGTCAGATTGGGCGGTGAGAAGCGCGTGTTCTCTGCTACCCAGTTGGCTGCTATGTACATCAACAAAGTCAAGACTACTGTTCAGCAAGAAACAAAGGCTACTATCACAGATGTTTGTCTTGCCGTCCCAGCATGGTACACCGAGGAACAACGTTACAGCATTGGAGACGCTGCTAAGATTGCTGGCTTGAACCCTGTCAGAATTGTGAACGACGTCACAGCTGCAGCTGTCTCTTACGGTATCTTCAAGACTGATCTACCAGAAGGTGAGGAGAAGCCAAGAATCGTCAGTTTCATTGACATCGGTCACTCTACTTACACTTGTACCATTGCTGCCTTCAAGAAGGGCGAGCTAAAGGTTTTGGGAACTGCCTACGACAAACATTTCGGTGGTAGAGACTTTGACAGAGCTATCACTGAGCACTTCGCAGATGAATTCAAAACCAAGTACAAGATTGACATCAGAACCAACCCTAAGGCATACAACAGAATTCTAACTGCAGCAGAAAAGTTGAAGAAAGTGTTGTCAGCTAACACTACAGCCCCATTCAACGTCGAATCAGTCATGGACGATGTTGATGTCTCTTCCCAATTAAAGCGTGACGAGTTGGAAGACATGGTTAGACCACTATTGGACAGGGTTACTGAGCCAATTACGAAGGCTTTGGCTCAGGCTAACTTGACAGCAGACGATGTTGACTTTGTTGAGATCATTGGTGGTACAACACGTATTCCTATCTTGAAAGACTCCATCTCTAAGGTTTTCGACAAGCCTCTATCTACAACTCTAAACCAAGACGAAGCTATTGCCAAGGGTGCTGCTTTCATTTGTGCTATCCACTCTCCAACTTTGAGAGTTAGACCATTCAAGTTTGAAGATATTCACCCATACTCAGTTTCCTACTCGTGGGACAAGCAAGTTGAAGATGAGGACCACTTGGAGGTGTTCCCAGCTGGCTCTACCTACCCTTCTACCAAGCTCATTACTCTACACCGTACTGGCGACTTCAAAATGGCTGCAAACTACACTGATATCTCACAACTTCCAGAAAAGACCGTTCCAGAAATTGCAAAGTGGGACATTACTGGCGTTGACTTAGTAGAGGGTAACTCTTCTATTCCTGTTAAGTTGAAGCTAAGATGTGACCCATCTGGATTGCACATCATCGAAGAAGCTTATTCATTGGAAGACATTGTTGTCAAGGAGGAAGTTCCACTTCCTGAAGATGCTCCTGAGGATGCTGAACCAGAATACAAAGAAGTCACTAAGACTGTCAAAAAGGATACCCTGAACATTACTGCACACACATTTGCTTTGTCTGAAGATAAGCTAAACGAATTAATTGAGATAGAGAACGATTTGACTGCTCAAGACAAATTAGTTGCAGAAACTGAAGACCGTAAGAATGCTCTAGAAGAGTACATCTACACTTTACGTGGTAAGCTTGACGAAGAATATGCACCATTCGCTTCTGATGCCGAGAAAGAGAAATTATCTGGTATGCTAACAAAGGCCGAAGATTGGCTATATGACGATGGTTACGACGCTACCAAAGCTAAGTACATTGCCAAGTACGAGGAATTGGCATCTCTGGGAAACATCATTAGAGGTAGATATCTAGCAAAGGAGGAAGAAAGGAAACAAGCAATCAGACAAAAGGAAGAGGCTTCTAAAATGGCTGCCTTGTCAGAGAAGTTGGCTGCTCAAAGAAAGGCTGAGGCTGAATCAAAGAAGGACGAGCCACAAGCTGATGCTGAAGGTGACCTGGATCTAGACTAGGCGAGCTGAATGTAAAATATTAAGGAATATTGCAACGAATTTTGAGAAATCCGTTTTATTCGTATATTTCAACTTTTCATACATAACTCAAATTTTTACACAATATTTAATGATAAAAGATTTGGATAATTACAATCGCCTGGGGAATCTAACGCGTTTCTTTTTGAAGTTTATTCAGATTACTAGGGTTTACTACAGTTAAGTCATGTAATGATAAATAGGGAATATTGATACAATTTTGAGAAGATAATTTTAAGCATGTTGCTTGGCTAGTTTTTTCTTTCGTTCGAATTCAGCAAAGGCCTTGATATAAACAGGAACACCATCCCAGCCTTCGTCTGAATCGACATCCTCATCCTTTTTACTGCTTGCTTCTTGCTGTTTCCTGAGAATATTCTTTCTTTTAGCTTCTACAACACTTGCTGGAAGTGGCTCTGCTCGAGGAGGAAATAAACTTGATACTGATTTCTTTCTCGCCTTCATACGTTTATCAACTTTCAATTTTTCTTCCCGCAGTGACTCTGGCACGTTTTTCATATCAAGATTAGCCAAGGGAGGATTCCAGTCCGCTGGCCATTTATCTTCAGTATTCTTGATACATGCAATGGCTTGTTTACGCTTACTTTTCCAATATCTTACGTCCTCGTTAAATAACTCCCAAACACAATTAACACAGCCTGACATACAGCAGTTATCGGGTTCTAAGGGTTTGAATGGTACAGAAACACCTCCTATCATCTTTTCGCCTTTTGTTAGTATTCTACTTGTAGACTTTGGTGCTTCTCCTTTCAGCCTTCCACCAAACACCCTACCCATTCGTTCTTCTTCACTTCCATGTACACCTTTCAAATTGCCCTCGAATATCATGTAGGTTCTCGAATAACTGCTAAAAGCACGGCGCGATATTCGCTCATATCTCAACAGATTGAAACTCATATTTATATTCACTTTGTATGGCTATCTGACCTAAGAGTTATCTGAAAGTATGTTATCTGTAGTGCCAAATATTTTTATGTAGAACGTTCACTTCTTTTACTTCGTGATGTGTTCTAAGCATGATTAGTCTTCATAATGTTCCAGATTTACAATGTCCGAAAATCTCCGGATATTTCGGACAGAGTTGTTTTAATTACGAAAGAAATATGAAAGTATAAAACAATCGTTAAATATACCATCATTATGAGTGTCCTGTAAATTATTTTGTAGAACTCATAAATGATCATTGTCCACCTTGAAAGCTCTCCTTTTCCAAGTACGAAACCGTGTTTGCGCTTCGAGTGAATCTTCATCTCCAACTTGTTCCCAGTAGGTGTCTGAATTAATCCATGCCGATGGTTTCCAACACTCATCGAGCCAGTACCAACCAGTTGGTAAAGTGTCTTGAATTTCCCAAGGTGATGCACTTTTGTAGTTTATAGAGGCAAACTTTACGGTGAAATTTGGTCTCTCATAGGGTAACAGTTTAGGAAGCCATCCAGCAGCGTTCCACTTCCTTTGATTTTCTTGTACCCTCACTTCAACTACCTCAATAGTAGGACAACCTTCCTCTGTATCGCTGAGAACCATTACTTCATTACTAGGATATAATCGCTGTAAGTAGAGCTGTAATTTATAGCCCGTCAGAAATCTAGCTTCTTCCGGAAGTGTCATTGTGCTACTAGATTTGGTCATGATTCCCATAAGGTCCCGGCTTGAAATATGGTGGTAGGTAAAATCTGTCGGTATGCCTGCAAGTGATGCACACTTGAAGTACAGTTGGCGAACTAGGATGATTCGCCAGAAAACCCTTAATGTACCTTGTACCCATTCCGAGTGATAAAGCATGAAGAAGGAAAATAAAGTCAAAGTGTACATTTTTACCGAAACATAATGCATCAAAACCCAATGAATAGGAGTGAAGAATACTATCAATTTCCAAACTGTTTTCAGATCCTTTGCAAACAACATTTTCCCGATATATTCTTTTCGCAGACTGCCAAGCTTGCTCAGTACTGCCTCCAATAATATCACGATATCGTCCAATGTCGGTGATTCTGCCTCAGAGATGTCGGTGAAAACGGTAACAATGTAATATAAGAAACCGATGACGAGATACATACTGGAAATAACTCCAATCCACGAGTCACGCACTTTCACCAAAGTAACACTTTCAGTACCTGTGGCTAACTCATCAACACTCGCAAAAGAATGAAACAATGTAGCAACTGCGGTCAAATGTATGAAGGGCAAACACAGGTCGTCGCAAATCCACATCAGATTATTTAATATGCCGTCAATGATCACCAAAGGTCCATAAAACTGGTATAACAACCTAACTAGTTGATTTGGTGTTGTCTGAGTCAACGAACTTGTCTGGCCATAAGATCGAGTGAATTTAGCTCGGAATTGGTATTTCTTGTCAATCAGAGCTGCAGACATGTCTTGCTCTTTCTTAGGGTCACAGCACGGTTGCGTGGGCTGGACAGAACTGTAAACTGTTCAACAGAAAAGGCTTCGTTTAGGATATCAGACTACCAGTTTGACCTACAGTTAAAAACTATCACTAAGTTGTATACCTTTCGATAAAAATAGTGTTTATATTTTGTTCCCTTATAATTATTCTTTATGCACTGTACATAATTAGATTAACATATGCACTAAGCTCGGTTTTAATATAAAGTGAATATTCCCCGCCTGGAAAAACTTATGCCTGGTGATAATCCAAAGCACAAGAAAACTTTAAATGCTGCAATCACCAGCCACTATCTAGACCATCCATTAAATGTCTCAAAGCAAGTTGGTTAGGAAGCATCCAACTGTCAAAAAACTATCACACAAAAGAATCAAGACGACCATATATGTTAAATCAAGCACACCATTCATCAGTGCCTTGAAGAGGGTACAGAAATTCCTGTCCAACTCTAGCAAACATGGTTCTAATTATGTTACAGTTCTCGGTATGGGAAAGGCTGCCGAGAAGACACTTGCATTAGGATGCCATTTTCAAGACCATTTGAACAAAAAGATTGAAATATACACCAGAACAATTGATGTAATGGATGAGCTTACGATAGATAGCAGCTCCGAAGAATTAGAAGAAGAGGAGGATTCTGTGACAGAACTCAAAAAGAGGAATGTTAGCGGAGTGGAACTAAGAATATTTGCCTAAAAAAACAATCCCACTTCAGATCGTCCCGTTTTCAACCAAATATTCCGATTATTGACGCTACTTTATAGATTTACATAAACTTATAGAATTTTGTACCATTTTTTCAATTTCATCCACCTCTCGCTGAACTTTACCCTTCTTGTCTATGGCGACATATAATTGAAGTACGCTTTCGCCAAATTCCACGCACAATTCATATTGTCTTTTATAGTATAGTCTTTGGCATAGGTTCAAAAGCCTTTGTCTATCCAATTTAACGTTAATATCAAACGAAGGCAAGTTTATAATGTCACTAATTGTAAGGCCATCTGTCGAGTTGCATTCGGTATTCACCGGGCCTTTTTCTTCCACCAAATATTGATATAATTGTTCCAAATATTCTTCCTCTGCCTGTCCTTTGCGCACTCTAGTTTTCCCAGTCGCTCTACGAACAAGAATCTCCCCTGTTTTATCATCCAGTAGCTGTGGCTTGGTTACTGACTGGTTTTTGTATCCATTAAGTTTTCTGTATTGTGCTCCCAAATTTTCCTGGTCGGTGACACTTAGTCTTGACAACTCTGCTCCCACCATATTCTCTGCCATCCTTATATTATAACTGATATTGACTCTAAAGAATGGTATTCTTGTAAGCATCCATACATAAAGTACGGAAACTCTCCTGTTTACTTTTTGTCACGGACATTAACAAGAGTACACTCATCTCATCGCATGACTTTTTTGGTATATACAATATATATATATGGTTAGAAAAACAGACCTAGTACAGCACAACCGTAATTATACCTTCGTCATAATGCTCCTCAATACAGTCAAGATCTGGCGCATCCGAATCAAGACTTTCGTATATTAACACGCTGAAATCAAGATAGTTTTGAATACCGAGTATGATCATGGGGGCATGCCATATACCAGCTCCGTAAGTCACAGCCTGATTGCCAGTACAGACAAATGCTCGAAGAGTTCTCAAATCCGGCTTCTGTGACAGGGGATCTTCGAGAGCGACTACAATCAGATATGCAAGTTCGTTTGATGGTCTACCCATCGGAACAAACGTCTGAGAACTATTGGGATGCTTTTCCAGGACCGCTACATTATGTAACGTTGGTTCGCATATCATTTCTTGTCGACCATGAAAGTTCTTGTGCAAATGTTCCTGAGGAAAGCACCTGAATATATTCCAATTGGGAACATTCAAGCCCAATCTGTTCTCTATCGAACTGACTTGAAGCACCTTGATTGCGGTACCTTGATTAGCATTCTTACTTGATTTATCGAGTTTCTTCACCTCTTCGTCAGGGGAAATGATTGAACCATACAGCTTGAAAGCGTCCAAGGTCAATAATTCGGCCTTGATTTTGAAATTCATATTTATTCAACTAGCAAGTTTCGTCGCATCAGACTGTATGGTCGATCAAAGTAAATTTTCGGTTGCTCCTTATATAGATATTGAATCATATCTGACAAGCCGCTATTCGGCGAAATGCGTGATACCTCCAGAACAAAGGTACAAACAGACACTCCATATACAAAAAGCTGGAAAAATACCATGGGATGCTATCTCATATTACTTGGCATGGATTGAATGATAATAAAAAAAAGATTTTACCTTTCCAGTAACAAATTCAAACTCTTAGAAATGCAAGCAATTAATTGCGCTTTATTCGAGAATATATCTCAAATCTGGAGACAATAGATATAACTGGTGGATATCACCAGGAAGAAGCCACACCCCAATATTTTCACAATACCTCTGCGATTCTTATACTTCGAGCGACGACTCATCACCTATTTGTATTTTAGCGTATATAATAATATCAAGGTTATGAGAAAATTACCATGAGAACTGACAAACAGATAGGGCCAATTAAGGAAAAGAAGACGAATTCAATCCAGGTCGTATCAATAACATAGATTTTGTTCAATGGCGATAAGGAATGAAAAACTAGAAGAATGGCAAAAGTCCAAAACTATAGGCATCATTGGATTAGGTGACATGGGCCTTCTGTACGCCAATAAGTTCTCAGATGCAGGCTGGAGAGTTGTATGCTCTGATAGAGAATGCAATTACGAGACGTTTAGGGAAAATTACGATGGTGCTAAATTTGATATAATAAAGAATGGCCACTTAGTATCTCGAATTAGTGACTTCGTAATTTACAGTGTGGAAGCAGAAAATATAGATAGAATTGTTGCTGAATATGGACCATCGTCAAAAGTGGGCTCAATTGTCGGTGGACAAACAAGTTGTAAAAGTCCTGAGATCGAGGCATTCGAGAAAAACCTACCAGAAGATGTCAATATTGTTACTGTTCATTCTTTGCATGGCCCAAAAGTCAATACCGAGGGCCAACCACTGGTAATAATAAGACATCGATGTGCTAATGATGATGACTATGATTTTATCGAGACTCTTATGTCTTGCTTAAAGAGCAAACATGTTTACCTAACCTATGAAGAACATGATAAAATAACAGCCGATACCCAGGCGGTTACCCATGCTGCATTCCTAAGTATGGGAGCTGCATGGGCCAAATTGAAGATGTATCCGTGGAAAATAGGGACAAGCAAGTGGTTTGGTGGACTGGAAAATGTCAAAGTCAATATTTCCTTACGAATATACTCCAACAAATGGCATGTTTATGCCGGTTTAGCCATAACTAATCCATCTGCTCACAAACAGATCTTACAATACGCAACTAGTGTCACTGACATATTTACTCTTTGTCTCGATAATAATAAAGATGCTTTAACAGAGAGACTAATGAAGGCCAAGGAATTTGTGTTCAAAAAACATACAGGCTCATTACTTTTGGACGGTTTGAAACTTACTGAATACTCTTTGTCAAAGGCGAGAGTCAGTGAGGAAGATGAAAATCAACAACCTCTGCCTAATTCGCACTTGTCATTGTTGGCTATTGTGGATTCATGGTATCAGTTAGGAATCGATCCATATGATCATATGATCTGTTCAACGCCGCTGTTTAAAATCTTTTTAGGCGTCTCGGAGTATCTATTCTTGGTTCCAGGTCTTTTGGAACAAACTATCACCGCAGCCATCGAGGACCGAGCGTTCAGAAGAGATGATTTGGAATTTGTCGTAGCAGCAAGGGAATGGAGTTCTATTATATCTTTTGGAAACTTTGATTTGTATAAACGCAAATTTGAGGAAGTTCAGGCATTTTTCGAACCTATGTTAGCTAAAGCGAATGAAATTGGCAATGAGATGATAAAAACCATACTGGCCAACACTGCCTAAATAATATAGTTTAAACATTTTGAAAGCTTCTAGATTAAAATGGATATAAAAAATTTACACATGCAGTACAATGGCATACTACTTCATTATATGTTAGGATGCGTTCTGCTTCCAAAAATGCTGCCTTATTATATAGAAATCTTGGTGTTAATTGAAGTGACCAAAACCTACTAAATCCCCCAAAAATCTAACCTAGGGTTTAACCCTTTTTATCCTATCTTGGTTGCGGTCCAACTGTCGACAGAATTTGACTTCTGATATTTCGTCCAATGACCTCTTAGTTCCTCTATTACAGTTTGCACCAGAATACTCATGATCACATGCTATCATTTCATTCATTCTAATGTCATGAGATAAATCGCTGCTACTTGATGTCTGATTCAAATTGTCCACAATAAAACTACTGTTCGGGAAATGCAATTGGTTTCTTACCGAATCCTGGCTTTTGAGAAGTTTTGCAAACGATTTAACCATTGTGTAGTCACCAGACGACAGTTTCCAGCGCTGCTCTGGAAAATATACAGTAAAATCTTTACAAATGATTCTGTTCCATCCTTTCAATAACCTTGGATCATACCTTTTATCATGCATGTTTGGAACACCAAAGAAAAAATTACGCCATATTTCACAGCACAGTCCATCAAGGCCATCATGTATCAGTGTCTGATTAAAGTGTGTCAATGAAATATTCCTATTTATTGGATATTGTTGATTTGGCGTCAAGCATCGCAATACTATGGCGGGTTCATCCAAGTTTCCCTGAATTCCAACATAAAGCATGACATAAATTTCTAAGTCTGTATTTGGATCAAATAATAATAAGTGCCAAACATGCAAATTTGAGTCTTGAGGTTTTATATGATATCGAGCATCCTCCTCATTGTGATGGTTTTTATACCTTATTATACTTTTCCAGTCTCGTAGAAGCTTTCTTGTCAACACTGAATCCATTGAATGCTCACTTCCAAAAACTCTTGAAGTGGTCGGAACCCTTCTCTACAACATTCCAATATCTAATACTGGTGGACTTTTAATGCTCTCTAGACCGAGATGCTCATTATTGCTTCCAAACAGGCACGGAAACCAGAAGCCGGGTAACACATAATTTTGTAAACAGTTTTCTGGAATAATATGCATTAAAAATATCTAAGACTTAGGTTTGCAATTACAATAACCTATTTAAGACTTTTTTATGGTATTTCAAGTCTTGGGTCTGCAAAACCATTTATAAGACGCCGTTCTTTATATCTTCTTGTTGGATATGATCAATGCTGAAGCTAACATCTTCCATAACCCGTGTTGCAGATCACCAAAAACCGCCTCACTAAAAGATAAAACAATCTTCTATATAACTTCCTTAGAATAGGTATTAAGATCGAAACCTCTAATGTATTTTATTTTCATGGTTAATTATAAAAGGATTTATTCTTAATGAAATACAAGTGCTAAAGCCATTGACCTAAGCTTGACAAGTAGCTTATTTTAATAATTTTTTATTTACATATGTACAAATTCAACAGTTTTTGAAGTTAAACTACGGTAATAATGTTCCAGAACGTTGATAGGTTTCTCTTCAATGACACTTACTACTATGATATTAATTGCCACAGCGCTTTAAGAAACAAAATTACCCGGAAAACAAATTTTTCAGATCAGCTGCCCGCTCAAAACACTGTGTGTATTAATTAGATAGAAAAGGCATTTTGAATAGTAATACAGAGGAGTTCGAGGCAGAAACACTAAAGACCCAAGATCTCGTACATCCAAGAAACCAAGCTTCACCATAGATAAATTCTTCTATACTTTTTGAGTTCAAGTAGGATCATAACACACTTCGGAGGGTTATTGAATATATTTGCAGGACTTCAAACAAAACAGGTGGCCCTTAACAAATCCTTTGTCATTTAATTAGAATTGTGGAAGGAACTTCGGAAAACAGTTTTTATTTTATTACTTTGACACATACAACAGCTCGGATTTTAAACTTTCTGATCTGATAAGAACATAGCATGTTATAAACTCTACAACACTATCTTACCAAAATTTAATATTATTCAGAGATGGGAAATTTCTTTAGTTCTATGTTTGACAGGCTTTGGGGCGTTAATAAAGAGCTAAGAATATTAATTTTAGGGCTTGATGGTGCTGGGAAGACTACAATTTTATACAGACTGCAAATTGGTGAAGTTGTGACAACAAAACCAACAATCGGTTTCAATGTTGAGACGTTGACTTACAAAAACCTAAAGTTAAATGTTTGGGACTTGGGAGGTCAAACTAGTATCAGACCATACTGGCGCTGTTACTATGCTGACACAGCCGCGGTTATATTTGTGGTAGATTCTACTGATAAAGATCGTATGAGTACTGCTTCCAAAGAGTTACATTTGATGTTACAAGAGGAAGAATTACAAGATTCAGCATTACTAGTATTTGCAAATAAACAGGATCAGCCTGGTGCTCTAAGCGCTAGTGAAGTTTCAAAAGAGTTGAACTTAGTAGAACTGAAAGACAGAAGTTGGTCAATCGTTGCATCGAGTGCCATCAAGGGAGAGGGAATAACGGAAGGCCTTGATTGGTTAATTGACGTAATAAAAGAGGAACAGCTATAAAAGTTACGAATATACATAAATAACACGCATTTCATCAGTCGTATTTAAATCATGTACACATTATATTGAAGTAGTGAAATTCATTGTTTTACTATCTAGTACAAAAAGTAGTTGATCTCCAAAAATTCAAAATACTCTGTTTATTATAGCTAATTAGGTCAAAATAAATTTAATTAACGAATGCCATTAGGTACTTATTTTAATATCTTTTTCTTCGTATTTTGTATGTTCTGCTTTTCGGAGCAACTTTTTCTGAAGACATTATATATAGACAGACTATCTGGTATTGCTGTTCCCGCAATTAATTAGGCTCAGTTTCGGATTTGATAGAGCTCTTACTATATAGAGCAGCAGCCCTAGGAAAACTAGTGTCAAAATGCATTGTTGTATTCCGAATACAATGAGACTCATTAATCGTAATGTATTTCACCAAATCCGGGCTGTACGACCAAGAATGATGAATTTAAGGTACTTAATGCTACCCAGTCTTGGTATAACCTGTTACGCATATTCTATTCAAGCAAAGCTTAAATTGAACAATGAGACATTGAAGGTTGATCAGAAGGGAGACACCTTCGAAATGGGTCTCTATATCTCATCTCAAAAAGAATTACATGATAAGAAAATGGAAGCAAGAAGATCTGATTCAGTAGGTCACCGCAATAAATTACTACGATTTATGAAACAACTTTGTTACGACTTTAAAGATAATGTTTTAGAACCAGTGTTGATAATAGTACGATTTCTTGAACTTTCGGCAATATTTCTCCCTGTGATGATTTTATATCCCATAACATATTTTGGTAAATCGGTTCGAATTCAAAACTTTACCGAAAGTCACGGTTCTCTTGTATGGTACCGTTTATTGAGAATTGCTTTGGAATGGGCAGGCCCCAGCTTTATTAAACTAGGTCAATGGGCAGGATCACGTACTGATATGTTCCCTCGCGGGCTATGCTCAGAACTTGGATATCTTCATAGCAATGTGAAACCACATTCAGTGAAATACACGAAAGAGAAAATTTGTGAAAGTTTAAACATTGATGCTGGCCATTTTGATGATGTTTTTGATGAGTTTAATACAAAGCCAATGGGTGTTGGTGCAATTGCTCAGGTACATATTGGCAAGCTCTCTCAGAAGTTTTTAGATTCATTAAATTTCAGTGAAAAAGAGCAATCCTCTGTCTTAGAAAGTGGAAATCGATGGTGCGCAATCAAGGTAATTCACCCAAATGCAAATAGCCAAATAAACCGAGATTTGAAAATCATGAACTTTTTTGCCACAGCAATTGACATGATCCCCACTATGGAATGGCTATCTTTACCGAATGAAGTGGAACAATTCAGTATTTTGATGCGATTACAATTGGATTTAAGGATAGAATGTCTTAACTTGAAAAGATTTAATGAAAATTTTAAAGATTCACAAGTTGAGGTAAAATTTGCAAAGGGATTTCCGCAGCTTTCAAACAGATCCGTACTATTTGAAGAATACATCCATGGATTTCCAATGGAAAAATTCTTGAAATTCAAGGATCAGTTGCAAGATGTTGAGCTATGCAAAAAAGTCAGTAATCCGTTTATCGATGCCTTTTTACAGATGCTGATTTTGGATGATTTTGTACATGCTGATCTACATCCAGGGAATGTCATGATTAAGTTCGTGAAAACAAATAAATACGAAACAAAGGTCGTATCGAGTAGCGAAGAGGATTTTCATATCGTTCACAATTTGCGTCATAAGTTTAAAACAAATGATCCCACTTTTATTGATGACATGAGAAATACTTTGGAAAACTATACCCCCCAAATATGTTTCATTGATACCGGTCTTGTAACAGAATTAAATGATAAAAATAGGATAAATTTTATAGCATTGTTTGACGCTTTAGCCCGGTTTGATGGATACAGAGCAGGTGAATTGATGATAGAGAGATCAAGAACTCCGGAGACAGCTATTGATAAGGAGATATTTGCTATTAAAGTTGAAAAATTGGTTAACAAGGTGAAAAAGAGAACTTTCACTTTGGGGACTATATCAATTGGGGATTTATTGGATCAAATGTTAGGCATGGTAAGAAGTCATCACGTCAGAATGGAAGGTGACTTTGTATCTGTGGTCGTTGCTATTCTTTTGCTAGAAGGTATTGGTAGGCAACTGGACCCTGATCTCGATTTATTTGCAAGGTTCGTATCATATGGTTTATTTTCAGGGTTTTGTTAATTTCATTTACTAACAACAAATATTCCACTCTCATATATCTACAGCTCATTACCGATCTTAAGAGAGTTTGGCCTCCAGCGTGAAAATTCAAGATTACTTGCCGATGCCGGAACTCTGTCAATGCTGAAGATCTGGATTGGTCTTGAACTACGCCAATTTATGAACCTGTCCATAAAACAGATGCATAACTTGGTGAAAACCGACCTCTTGTGTCCAAATTATTGAGTATTCAAGATAACATGATGAAAATTTCGTGAATGAAAAGATATATCTTGATTAAATGTAAGTAACTGATATGCTTACAGCTGAGTTCTGAATTTTCACTTAAATTAGTACAGTTTTGTTTAATTCTTATTAAATACAAAAGATTTAGTTTGCATCTTATCCAACTAAAATAGCTGTTGTAATCAGAACCAATGAAAATAGTTGCTTTTTAATGCAATAAAATAACTTGTGTAATTATTTTTTTACTTAGACACGACTAGTGAAAAAACCCTCCAAATTTAATTGATTGCTAATTTTTCTCTTCAGTTACTATATCAAACAGCCTTTTCCCATTGGGTATTCACTTTCTCGAAAAACGCTGATCATTTATTTTTTCTACAAAAGTAAGGTGCCACATGGGCAAAATAAATTAGGAATGTGCAGAGATTAAGGCAATATATAGGAAACAATCTGAACGACTCAGCTAAAAGTTGAGCTGATAGTTTTTGATATTATTCAACTGTCAGAAAGTGAATGAAATAATATATATCTTGAAAATATCAAGATTCCTCGAAGTTCAACGTTTTTCTGGAAAATAGCTTACGTCTGGACTATTCGGAGTTATAACAGGCTTTAGATTCAAAAATAATCGAACATACTGATTAAAAAATGAAGTTTGGAAAGACATTTCCTAATCACCAAATTCCAGAATGGTCACATCAGTATGTCAACTACAAGACACTGAAGAAGTTAATCAAAGAGATCACTAGGGTGCAAGAAAGTCTCTATAGGAGAGAGTTAGGGGCCACTGTACCAAGGCAAGGACTTCCCATCAAAGTAAGAGACTCTAAGAACCTATCTGAAAATTATCTAGATAATACAGAAATTAAGAAGCTTCTAGCATCCTTTTTTTTCGCTTTGGACAGAGATATTGAAAAAGTTGACAGCTTCTACAATACCCAATACCTTGAATACGAGAGGAGGCTGCGTAAGTTGACTTCATCTATTCAAGTTAATGAACTTGGCAATGTCTCTATTACAATTCCCAAAACAACATCTATTATGCAACACCCACAGCCACAACTCATGATGGCTAGATCTATTTTAGAAAATACATCTACAAACCGAAACCAAGTCATCCTTGCTTCGAACCCACAAGAAATGACGGATGATTTGGATGAAATGCTGGTTGTATTGATCGAGCTGAGGTCTCATTTCAGAAATCTAAAATGGTATGGGGAACTAAATAAACGGGCATTTACGAAGATTTTGAAGAAATTAGATAAAAAGGTTGGTACAAACCAGCAGCATGCATATCTCCAAGCAAGAATATTACCTCTTGAATTTGCGAATGATTATGAAATAACAAAAAGACTGAATACAATTAATGAGTTATTAGACAACATTTCTATAAAAGTGAAAAACATAGAAGCACGGAATTCTGTTAAAAGCACTACTGACGATACCGGAAATTTCATCGAGAACTCTCAATCTCCCACGGATGTGATATCGAAATTAATAGAAATTGACGATGGCTTTGGCTTAGTAAATGAATTAACCACTCTTTACAGGTCTGTCGTTTTAATCCCAACCCGATTACTGGTGAATTTACTAAACAAATCAGCACTGTCAAATTCGTTCAAATGCATGGATGCAATTTTAGAAATCATTCCATCTCTGCGTGATCCAACTGACATCAGTAGCAGAAATTTCTTTCATCATCATGTTATTGCGTTAGGCAAAAATCATAAACGTTTAACAGAAACGAATGCGAGGAGATCAACTGAGAGCCAAAGCAATAAATCTCAAAATGTTTTATTGAAAAACACGTTAGATATAGAACCTGCAGCCGCTCCAGACATCCGTACAAGATTGGTTGGCTCTTTCGGCTCTGATGGTGTGAATTCTAACGACTCACCTGCGTCTTTGGTCTATATTTTACAAAAGCTACCGGCGCATTTAAGACCAGGATTGGTTCAAAAGGATAACTACAGGCGGACGCCATTGCACTATTCCGCCCAATTTGGGCTTGTGGAGGTGACGAAAATAATTATTGAACATCTTTGTGAATGGAATGCATGGAACTCGGACCTTCCTATCGACGATGTCAAGACATGGGGTGACAGCGAAGGTTTAACGCCATTGCACTTGGCAGTTCTAGGAACGCACCCCGTTACAGTGAAGACACTACTTTCGTACTTGAGCCCCAATGCAAAGGTCGACTCCCCGCAGCTTTTAAACCTGGCAACAAGGTTGAACTCACCTCCTTTGATCGAGGCACTTCTGTCTGCAGACGGGTTTGACGTGAACTATAAAGATCCCGAAACCCACGAAACGGCGTTGTATGCTGCCAGCAAAATGAATCTCTTCGACGCGGCCGAGTGTCTGATTGAGCACGGTGCCGACACAGAGCTTGGAGAGAAAGTCTTTGGCTGGACGCCGATTTTCGTAGCTGCTACAGAGGGGTTTCAATCCATCGTGAAATTGCTGGTGGAAAATGGAGCAATCTACGACAAATTCGATGAAAGCGGATGGACGCCAATGGAGCACGCCGTGTTGAGAGGGCATTTGGATATTGCCGCTCTGCTGAAGATTGTGGACAAACCCGAGGTCACGCACCCCAAAATAGCGACGCGGGAAGCCGTGAGCTCTGTTCTGATGTCTCCCACGAACTCTGTGGACTCGGCGACCAGTGTGTCCAGCTCGACCACCCCGACTGGCGCCGCCGATAGCTCCAGCAGCATGTACCAGACGGAGAACCAATCCTCAATCGACCGTCTTGCCGAGTCGTCGACGAACAAAATCAACCAGCGGGAGCTGCTGAGACCGTTGAAGTCCAATGGCCATCCCAGGCTGCTTGTGAACAGCTCCCCACAGCCGGTCAAGTCGTTTGGCCACAGCTATCTGACGGCAAAGGAGTCGGTGATTCTGATTACGCTGGGCAGCCACGACACGAGGATCCACTCGCCGGCGGTGATGCTGAACTCGGTGCCCGTCTCGAAGGTCTCGTCGACGGAGCTGGACACGGCGCTTTCGCTGATGATCTCGTGCAGTGACGACCTTGACCAGACACCTGTGATCATCGACCTGCCCCTGGACGCCAACGTGGACAACATCAGCTTCAAGGTGCCGTTCAAGCCGACGGAGTCGCACAGCATCTTTTTTGACATTGTGCCGACGTATGGGCTGCTGCCCATCAAGGCGATGGAGGCGCCGCAGCACGAGGCGCCGGAGTTCGTTGGAAACGGCGGCGGCCACGGCCCGGCGGGCGTGCAGACGAGGTACGCCGACGCGATGGCCCGCGGGGACGCACCGTACAAGCACAAGCTCGACAAGATCCTGGGGCGCGCGGTCGCGCTGCTGAACAAGAGCTACTCCTTGGTCGGGCTGAACCGGCGCTCGCTGAACGACCGCATCACGGTTCCGATCCTGGGCAGCGAGAGCCTGGACGTGCTCGGGACGCTGACCTTCGAGTACATGATCGTGACGCCGTTCCACCACGAGAAGATATCGCTCAGCCGCACGGACACATACTGGAAGTCGCTGGTGTCGACACGGGTGATCGGGCACCGCGGGCTAGGCAAGAACATCCAGTCGAAGAAGTCGCTGCAGCTGGGCGAGAACACGGTCGAGTCGTTCATCGCGGCGGCGTCGCTGGGCGCCTCGTACGTGGAGTTCGACGTGCAGGTGACGAAGGACAACATCCCCGTGGTGTACCACGACTTCCTAGTCGCGGAGACCGGCGTGGACATCCCGATGCACGAGCTGACGCTGGAGCAGTTCCTGGACCTGAACAACGTGGAGCAGCAGCTGAAGGGCGTGAACAAGAAGGAGCGGCGGCTCTCCGTGGACGACAGCGGGACCTCCGTGTTCCAGAAGTCGTGGAGCGACAACGACTTCATCCGGAGCAGCCCGTACGGCGAGATCTCGCGGATCCTGGAGAACCGGATGCGGCTGACTAAGACGTTCAAGCAGAACAACTACAAGGGCAACTCGCGGGGCCACTCGATCGCGTCGTCATTCGTGACGCTGAAGGAGCTGTTCCGGAAGATCCCGAAGAACGTGGGCTTCAACATCGAGTGCAAGTACCCGATGGTGGACGAGGCCGAGAAGGAGGAGATCGGCCAGGTCGTCGTGGAGATGAACCACTGGGTGGACACGGTGTTGCAGGCAGTGTACGACAACGCGGAGGGGCGCGACATCATGTTCTCGTCGTTCCACCCGGACATCTGCGTGATGCTGTCGCTGAAGCAGCCGTCGATCCCGATCCTGTTCCTGACGGAGAGCGGGACGACGAAGCTGGCGGACATGCGGGCGATCTCGCTGCAGAGCGCGATCCGCTTTGCGCGCAGCTGGAACCTGCTGGGGATCGTGTCCGCGGCGGCGCCGCTGGTGGCGGCGCCGCGGCTCGCACAGGTGGTCAAGTCCAGCGGGCTGGTGTGCGTGACGTACGGCGTGGAGAACAACGACCCAGAGAACGCGATCATCGAGATGGATGCGGGCGTGGACGCGGTGATTGTGGACAGCGTGCTGGCGATCCGCAAAGGCCTGACGAAGGATGCGACTCCGGCTGCGGCTGTGCTGTAACAGTGCTGTGCAGTTTAAAAGGATATCATTAAATACGTAATACGGACATCAGATTATGACTAGCGCGGGGGCCCTGCCCCCGCGGAGCGGCGCGCGGCTGCTCACATGGCCGTCGTAACGGACAGTCTGCGGACGGTCGCGGGCGCGACGACGCTGGCGGTGTCCACATGGTGCGCCTCGGACTCGGCCTTCTCCATGTCGATCAGCGCGGGCATGGACTGCTCGTTTTCGAGCAGCGGCGCGGCCGCGGCCGCGCCGGCGGCGTCCGCGAAGAAGACCTGCACGGCCCGTGTGCCGTTGGAGTCGTTGATGTGGTGGTAGTAGTCGGGGAAGGGCTGGATGTGCTCGACGCGGGCGCCCGAGCGCTGACCGATGAACTTCATCACGGTGCCGTCGCTGCAGCACAGTGGGATGTTGCATACGACGATGGAGGTGGACATTTCTTGAGCTTGCTGGGTGTGTGTGTTTGGGGTGTAAGGCGGGACCTTGGCGAACCCCAACAGCGGTGGAGGCCGACTCGCCGGCGCACGGTGTGCTTATATAGGCGGCCAGCAGCGCCAAGGGCCCTCGCGGACAATGCGGGCTGCGCAGGGGCCAAATCTCCGGGGCCGCGGAGAATGAGGCGCGCCGCGCGGCGCTGCCAGCGCTGCTACCGGTGATGCCACTGGTGATGCCACTGGCGATGCCGGGCCGTGGGCACTGCAAGGACGTGTCCTGGCCGTGCGCGGTGCAGCGCCCGGGGCGCCGCCGCAGGCACCGGGTGTTGACGCCTGCAGCCGTGGGCCGGCAGGGTCCAATGGAGCTGCTGCAAAAAGAGAATCGTGCGCGATTATACTGGGCTTAAATAATCGGAACTACAGAGCTGCGGCGGGCATCCCTCGCGGGCATCCCTTAGGGGCGGCGCTTATATCAGAGTCTCGCCCAGCGCGCAGCGCGCAACCGCGCAGCCCGCGGAGATGGTGTCGACCACATGGACGTCATTCACCGCAAGGTCTGGGTTACACTCCACCACGTCGAGCGCGACCAGCGAACCGGTCTCCGCGAGCCGTTCGACCAGGAACAGGCCCTCGCGCAGGGTGAGACCACCCCGCACGGGCGTGCCGGTGGCAGGCACGAACAGCGGGTCGATGGCATCCACGTCGTACGAGCACATCACAGGCGCCGTCCCGTCCGGGTTGATCGCCTGCAGCGCCATCTCGATGACCTTGTTGATGCCGTAGCGGTCCACATGGTACATGCTGAAGGCCTTGATGCCCAGGTTCTTGATCATCTGCTTCTCTGCGCCGTCGACGTCGCGGAGGCCGATGTACGCGATCTTCTCTGGTCTCAGGTTGCCGGGGACCCAGCTGAAGGCCTTAGGGCAGCTCTCGCCCTTGTTGAGGCCCAGCAGGAAACTCACGGGACAGCCGTGCAAGTTGCCGGACTCAGAGCTCTCAAGCGTGTTGAGGTCGGCGTGCGCGTCGATCCACAGCAGGCCCGCGTCCGGGTGCTTCTCGAGCACTGCGGAGACAGTGCCCGTGGCGATCGAGTGGTCGCCGCCCAGCGTTAGAGGGAAGCGGCCCTCGTCCAGCGCGCTCTTCACAGAGTGGTAGATCAGCTCGGAGGCCTCGCCGACCAGATTGGGCCGCTTCAGGTGGCCGATGATGTCCTTCACGGACTCGTCCTGGATGCGCTTCTGGATGGCGGCGTCGTCCAGTGGGCGGTACAGCTTCGTGTTCCAGCCCAGCTCGTTCAGACGGGCCTCGAGGCCGTGTCTCAGCAGGTACTGCGGGCCCTTCTCGACACCGGACTTGGTCTGGCCGCCGGAGAACGGCGCCAGCACGATGGCCAGGTCGCGGGACTGGTAGAAGTCGTAGCGGGGCTCGGAAAACATGGTGTGGGTGCAGTGGGGGATAGAGAGCGTGGCAGGGGTGTTGCTCTGCGTAGGCGGGTCGGTAACGGGGAGGCGTGCTCTCTCTGTGTGGCGGCGGGACCGCGGTCCTTATATATGTTTTCCGCACGCTTATCCCTGCACTTAGCTGTACCGCGCGCGCCGGCGCAGGCCCGCCCCGACCTCGCCTCTCCGTCGCCTGCACTTAGAGGACACGCGCTGCGCAGCGGCGCTCAGGCGGGAAAATTTTCAGCGCGCGCCGACGCTGCGAGGCCGGCGGGTTGGGTTATCACGTGACTAAGAGATGGGATATCACGATGTACGGCGCGTTTGGGTACACCCGCCCAGAAGGGCGGCGACTTGGCGGGTTTTTAGATCCGACCAGAAGAATGGGCGGTTGCTGTTCATCCTCAGTATCAAAAAGACGTCCAACGGCCGTGCCTTAGAGGGTATTCCGAGGGAGTGTTTACACTGAGCGTTTTGATCATGTGCGGCTTCAGCCGAGCGTTTTGATGATTTGCGGCTTCAGCGTATGAATTTCGCCAAGATCGAATAAATTACACTACTCATGCGCTTTCACAGGCCGCCCTTTATTATGGCTTCCTTGAAGTTATTGATCCGTAGTGCGGCAATTACCCACCAAATATTCTCCATATGCAGAAACACTCAAAGTCCTCTGCATTCAGAACCGAACAATCCTGAATGTCCTCTACCATGGTCATCTTCACATGAAAGGTTCTAATTACTCAGATAAATCATGGTGTCGACCCCTTGTTTTTGTAACAGCCGTTCCTGCGTGGCTGTAGGCCGCTCTTCTTTTTGTTCAAAAACAATTTCACTCAGTAACTGTAGACACTAGAAATGTTTGCATAAACGCTACCATTTCGACGTTAAATACTTCAAAACCACTCAAATTGCCTTAGAAAAAACTCTCTAATTAAAAATTCGATGTCCCATCACGTCATGTATTCACTTATTCTGTATACTTACGAGCAGTGATGGTATGATCAAAGCAAGATCTGTACAACCGCAAGGAAAATCTCAGTGATAAATGTGACATATATTGTAAAATACTACAAAACAATTCCAGCGTTCCTTAAAATGTTTGTCAAGGCGCTTTTTAGTCTTTGCGCTTGGTCCTGAAATTGTTTTGTTTAACAAACAACCTGGCCCTTCAATACTCAATTAAAGAACAGCAAATATCATCTTCTAAACCTAGTTCAAAAGACTACTTCTAGTTCGGAACTAGCTACGGAAAATTAAAGTTGAAGCTATAGACATCATCAAAAAACTGCTCGAGGGAATATTTCACGGAGTAATTTCAGCAGATGTACCCATCTCTTTTCAGGGTAATGTCACGTACGTACTGTTGGGAGCAAGGGTACCAAGACCTATCGACAGATTATCGTAGTCAAAAACTGTATACAAGTTCTTGAGGAGAAATTCACCAAAAATAATATTTGTATCTTCTTTTTGCTCGAAAATCGATAATGAGCACTCGTCCTTATACTCATAGTAGTTCCATGATAGCGCCAATACAGGTATCTCTATTGTCTTTCCACCAATTGTGAATGCAATAAAGGTATCCTTGTAGTCTGAACATCTAAAAGCGCTACTACCTGGAATGTTCTTCACGACAGATGTAATCGCATGGTATATGTCGTGTGGAACCCCCATAAAACTTGTTGTTCCAGAATCGAACAGAAGCTGCTTATTGGCTTGAACAGTGGTCAAATTAGCGACTTTACGATCGCCATCACGATTGTAAATAGAAACAGATTCTAATGTGTTGAACATATTGCTATCAAATTTGAACCACTCAAGTTCATCTGCAATGGAGCTGTTATATGTGCCGATCTTAAGTTTTCCATCTCCTATGACGGTATTTTGGAGATTTAGGGTTTGTGAATACTGCAAGGAAAAAATTCTTTTATCAATAATACCCTCCTTTTTTAGAATATTGATCAATTCACCTTTGTACCCATCCATTAACCTGAATCCAAACACGGCACCACCAGATGTTGCATGTTCGACGAGAGCAAACAAAAATGGAGCCTTTGTTCCATCCGAGAAAGTCAAAATATCTTGGACATACGACCCCTTCGCCGAATCTCCTCCATTATAAACGATTCCGTATGGTTTGTGTGTATCATTTAAAGAGGAGGACTTACTGGGGTCAATACAACCATTTACCTCTTTACACAACCAGCTTTTCGAACCCAGTGCGGTGGAGTTACCAAGCCACAATTCATACGAACCAGTGTCCACCTGAGCGGTAATAGTTTGACCGGGGGTCCCAATATCGAAGGTTATATAAATACCCGTAAACTGAATACCTAGGTCTTCGACAATAGTTTTTCTTTCTGCCAACTTTGAAGAATCGTTACCTAATGATTTAAAAACGGACTCATCTTTGTACTTCATTGCAGAATCCAGGGATAATGTTTTAGAAGAATCTGTACTAGAAGATAAACTGTCCCTGGTCACAAGTACATCCTTTTTGGAATGCTGACAGAATAGCTCAGTGGCAACTTAACGAATTTGCTGTAATTCTTGATAGTGCCAATACCAACCAATTTCTTGTCAAAATCATAAATTGTATACAAATTCTTCAGCAAATACTGGCCAAAGAGACCACTACTAAACGAATCCTCAGACACACCATCAATCATCATTTGACATTTGTCCTGATCCTCATAATAGTTCCACGAAAGTTCATTTAGAGGGATCTGCACACTCTTGCCACCAATTGTAAATGCAATGTATATATCCTCATAATCGGAACATTTGTAATAGCCGGGACTACCTGGGATGTCTTTCACAACTGCTTTAATTGCATCATATACCGACTGAGGCACAAGCATGGCATCTGTAGTACCTGAATCAAACATAACTTGCGCATTCACAGGAACAGTGTTCAGGTTGTTGAAACTGCCATCACCATTGTAAATAGACACAGAATCTAATGTGTTTAGCATATCATCATCAAAACCAAACCATTCAATTTCGTCAGCCACAGAGTTTTTGTAACCGCCGATGTTGAATGTACCTGTTGAGACTACAGACTTCTTAAAATCCATCTTCTGTGAGTATTCAAGCGCAAAAATCCTTTTGTCAATGATTCCAGCCTTTAGCAAACTGTCGCCTAGTTCCGCTGGATAACCGTGCTCAAATCTGAAACCAAACACTGCACGGGAAGATGACGACTTATCTGCGACTGCAAACAAATATGGGACCTTTGTTCCATCACTGAACGTTAAGATATCATTCGCGTATACTCCTTGAGCCCATGAACCGTCACCATAAAACGTATCGAATGGCGTAGTGGTCACATTGAAGGTAGATGATTTGCTTGGGTCAATGCATCCATTCCCTTTCGCACAGAGTGGGTTGGAAGAGCTCAACGCGGTAGAGTTGCCAAACCATAGGTCTGGTGATCCGCTATCTAACTGGGCCTTCACTACCTGAGCCGGTGTCCCAACTCCCAACGTCACCTGAATCATTCCATACAGCATATTGAATTCTTGGGCGACAACCTTTCTCTTAGTCAAACGTGGAGGATTTGCGCCAAGTGCTGCAAAGGCAGAGTCATTCTTGTACGTCAGCTCGAAGTCCAGTGACAACATCTTTGCAGATGCCACAGCTGCCATCACAGCCAAACACACCGTAAATTTTTTCATCTCAGTATAAAATTCAGATTTTGGTCTATTTTCTTAGGCACCTTGTAACTACGAACAGAAGGTAGCTGTTTCTTTGGAACAACGAGAACAAACCGAGTATATATACACTCAGAACAACTGTAAAAGGCATACAAGAAAATTGGATCTAGATGTGAAAATAATCTCCTTCAATACATGATGATCAAAAAGGATGCCAACCATATAATATTTCTCAACAGAGCATCTCATTTAAGAAAAAAAGGTGTTCTGACCTTATTGTTTGGACGAGAATTTCCATAATTGCGATGTTTTATTTAGTGGTTGACACCCGACCTTTAGATATTTCATTGTCAAATCTATTATTCCTTCATTGTAGTTTTAGTTTCATCACCTCCGTAGCATCTTTAACCATTTTAGCAATTGAGATCCTAATTTTTCAAGGTACCAGTCATAGAAGGCAAGATTGCGGCACTATTGTATGAATACAGCTCAGAGGTGCCTCATATTGTATCACAAATTGACCCTCTAGTCACTTCTACTTATCCAACCCAGCTGCACTAAACATCCACATTTATCTTCTTGCGGATCTCTATAAATGTACAATGTCTCTGCTTCCATGAGCAAGTATTGACTTTAGATCCGTTGGTTTCAAAAACCTCTAGAGTTGTCTAGATATGAAATCAATCTATTCCGTTGCTTGGCCTGTCGTTGTCCAGAGGCCTGATGTGCCCATATAAACCATTGTGTAGCGGCTGGCACAAACCAGTGTCAGACAAAAATTTAGTTCTTGAGTTTTTGTCCTCACTCATCTTGAGACTCACCCTAAACAGATAACTTCATAGTGTTTTAAACAGCCAGTTCTTTGAAATTGTTTTCACCTTTTTCTTTTAGGAAAACAGTCGTATCATGACTAGTTCGTTCACCTTCATAGAACACTTTTCCCCATTCTGGGGAAGGGTTTGAAAAGTGTCTTTTTTAAACAATACGCCATTTTCAAGTCAAATTTTGTGCCAATAATCACAGTTTTTCATCAATTCGCAAGTATTGCAATGAGAAATTCTGTACGTCATAACCGTCCTTATACAACGTTGCTACCTTGGTGCATTCACAGATAGATATACTTTCGGCGTGACTATTGGTTATCTAATTTGTGGAAGCGTGAAGTAAACCCGCAGGCGAACATAATACCTCAATCAAAAAAAGCTTTGAAGATCTTATTACCATGATTATATTATTACCTACCGCAATTGACTTTTAAAACCCCTTTCTCGGTAAGGTCTTGCTATAATGGGAAATCTACAAAACATCATAACGTCTGTACGGTCAATTAGTTCAGAAAGAATGCCATTGTATGCTACGAACTATCGACAATTTGTGGCCTGATTTGCCTCTGCATCTTTGCTGTGCCCGTCAGAGATAGCCAATGGGCCTTTTTTGTAGAAGTGGTTTGTTTTTATAAACCCAGCCACCAGGTGCGACTGACAGTTTCACAGGTTTGCAAATAAAAGCATGTAGATATTTACCCTTACATGCGCACGTGAGCTATGCACACGTGCTATACGCATGATCAGTCCATGTAGATTTTATCCGGTACTCGGTAAAATCTGCTAGCGTTATCGCGCGGTGAAGTGTTATTAGATAAACTAAATTAGAACTTGAGCTTCTGGAGTGGCCATTAGTTGTCTAAGTGGTCCTCCTACTCTCTACTTTTATACCTATTTTCTGACACCCGTTGATAGTGATTTATCTTCGTGAGTCGTGATGATCTAACTTTTTTGGCACGTGAGATATCGCGTTCGATATATCTACATCCACTTATACAGAGGCACAATGAACAGCCAGTACGACGCATGGTTGGCGTTAAAGCCTTTCCCCAAGGAGTCGCTGAAGGATTACCTTTTCAGAAAGATTACTGAAGCAGACACTTATTACCGGGAAATGGAATCAACGAAAGAGAACGAAGTCTTAGAACGTCTAAGAATCATCGCGCTAGAATACGACGCTAGCGAGTTGGTCAGAGACCTTAAAAAATGTGCAAGCATTAAGGAAGCAATCCATTACATTCGCGAAAGCGGTTTAGACACAACTCCAGCAGAAAAACAACCCAGTATCCAAGAGGTCAATACTATAC
>JANIWU010000059.1:0-72388 GCA_030705145.1 Hagleromyces aurorensis | reverse complement strand
AGCAAGCTGGGTTCCACCATCCAGGAGAGGTAAGGACTACGATGCTGAAGCTCTAGCTCATGACGACAAGCCATGGTACAAGAGAATGTTTTAAGTCATGAATAGCATGCCAATAATTGACAATTAATATAATAGTTCCGAAAATAAAATCAGAACCTGATTTTTTTAATGATACGGACTACTCTAAGATTTTTACGATATCAAATGCAATTAATATAAGTACAAGGATGGAAGGATAGCCATCTTATGATTTATGATATAATATAATAGATTTTTAACAATCAATTTTCAATAATGTTATGAGGCGATCAGATCATTCATCTATCTTGAAGCAAATAGTTTCATGTCAATAAATCCTGAAATAAAATCAAAATCGCTTCTGAAACTGGCTTTTTATGAAGGAATCATATCTGAAACTTAAATATATCTTGAATAATCCGAATTTTGAACCGAATAAAACCATCGTCATTCTAATTTTGAGACTTGCTGCTTGTTGTAAGAGTTACGACCGTGATATATGAGTAAGTGTAATAATGTTGCAGAAAAACACAACTCTAATTTCCAATAGCAGTTATACTTGCTTTTCAGAAGCGACTTCTTTTTGAAATATTGAGTGAAACGAGATCAGAACTGATTTAATTGTCAAGTAAGAACATGTAGAAACCTACTAGCTAAAAGTTAATAAAGAAAGGAGTACAACAGATAATGATTTCCAACGAAGAAATTCTTTGACTGTAGTAGAAATTTCGCAGTTATCTTCATAATAATGGAAATTTGGTTCCAGTAGTAACCAGTTGTCTTGTGAAGGAAAAATGCTTTTAATCTGGTGGAGACACTTACCCAACCTTATCCTAACATTGGCCCCTGAGGAAGCCCCGAGTTGAACAACAACGAGAGTTATAGCTTGGTGTGTCTACTCCGCTTTCATCTCGCGATGTAAATATGATCATACATAAATGTTGGGAACTGGTCCAATCAATTCAAAGTATAGTGCTATTTCTATTAATATTCTGTTATTACATGTAAGCAGTTATAATATGTAAAACCATTCGAGTTGAAGTCAATGTTAGTTACTGAATCGATATTGGTAGAAAATCCGATATCAACTTGAACATCATCTCCATAGCTAATAAACCAAATATTTGGAAAAAAAAATTGTTAGGAAACTTTTTAAAATCCGCAAAGATACTTCCCATGGTTAAAATTCCGTTTTTTTTGTATTGCTCCCCAAATGGTTCATTTTGATAATCTAGGGCAGTTAGAGCCAGAAAAAACATCTTGGAGTAACTTGGATAATTTCATTCATCTGAAAAATAATTGTTACTAACATACTAAGGTCAACATATTCTGTTACAATTATGAAACGAAACAACCTGGAATATGCTCTAAATCATTGTGAAGTTTCATCTTTCAATATGGATTATTATTGATAGCAGAGAGCGATAATAAGATGCGGTCTCCGATGAGCAGTCAACTTACCAGTAATTCACTTCAATAAAGGATAGAAAATCAACTTCTTCAGTCATTACATATAAGGGAAAAATCGCTGTCTTGATAACTTCAAGAATATATTTTCACAGTGCAGCAACCAGGATAAAAAACAACTTGTTTATTATTATGAAGAAGGAACCATTAACGTAATATAAGAATATTCTACTCTCTACTAAAAACCTAAGAAAAACACGACAGCACTTCCTGAAACAGGAAGCAATAGAGGTATGAAACTACGTAGCAAAATTGTTACTCCACAAATGAATCACAAATTAATTGAAAGGATAGCATTTAAAAATCAAGAAGAACATCGCTCTCTATTTAGAACAAATCCTAAATCTATGCCCTTTTTGATTTTACATCAGAGCTCCTTTCGATTTTACTTCTCCAAATTCCATTATTTTGAAACAAGGGCATGATAATGAAACATCTAAAACTCCTCCATTATATTAGGTAAATTTTTCCCTGAAGAAAACACAATATAGGATATACATTCGAAATGAACACCTTTCTTTCTGGAATTTATTTATATATTGGGCAGGCATTCCTTGAAAGCGATAAAAACTCATTTTCTCTTTTAATCTAAATATGCATAAGGCTTAGCAGCTATTATCATATAGCTAAAAATGTGAAGATACGTTTATAGAGCTATAAAAAATATCAAGAACTACCAAGACATTTCCTTTTATGATTAGTAATAGTGAAAGGTTGAAGACACGATAAAAATGTACCATAAACTTCTTTTGTCCTTGTGTCTGTATTTTCTATTTGCTATTCTTTATGGAGTGCCTGCGAAATTCTTTTAAACTCTAAGAACAAAACTTGAGCTAAATTTTGTAACTCATGTTAGTTGCAACATGAAATAACACGTGCGCAACTCCAAGGATATAAGACGCAGTCCTCCTTTCTCCTTTCTGCAAATAAGGGAGATAAATTAAATAAAAAAATGTTAAATATGCTCGTTTGAATATTTTTGCTCTGTTTGTTTTAGGAACATAACTACCAGTTTCGTAGCAAACGTGTAAAGTTTATATTTGGAGATTTTTTTGAATTTCTTCTTTTGATATACTTATAATATTGCAGTCTATATGATTAAAAAAAGGCTTAATTAATAAGAAAACCATCGAACTACTTTTTCTGCGAGAAATCATATGCTACTTCTATAATCATTCAAATATTAAAAAATTTTGCTGATGGTTCATAAAATTTTTAAATGTGGATTATTTATATATCCACCCTTTTGAATAATAGAAAAGTATTAATCGTTACCAAAAAATCTGGGCAAAATTGGGAGGTTTTCGATGATTATGCTGTCCAATAAACTTGAGTGAGCAGCGTTTGGTGCTGCTTTGGCGTTGAATTATATGGGGTAATTGCCAAAATCTTAATCAGTATTCAGCGAATCCAGAACAAACGTAGTATGAAGATATGCAATACTTACTAAATTATCAATTTTCAAGTAATTCTATTTTATTGAATATTTTGAAACTAATTTGACTTTTTGAGAAGAAATGAATATTACTGAGAAAGATGAAAAGTTCCTCAATTGTACTTCAGCATATACTAACTTGTTCCAATACGAAGTTTTATGATATTTTACTTTCACTCTTAATACACGATTTTCTACAACTGAAAGAAAGTGTGTTGTTTATCGTGAATTCCCATTGGTGTAGTTTTATTTTCAGACATTATTCATTGGATTAGTTTATTTATTTTGGAAGACTTTCAAATAATTGTCCACCTCATAATTATACGTCGACATACAACCCAAGTATTTAATACCTCATAAGCTTCCACTTTTCTGCACTTTATTTTAAGTAGAGTTTCTTGTAGCCACAAGAATTCGAAATTTCCTTATGAAAAAGGAGGGTATTTCCACTTTAAAAAGAAGAAAATGTGGCGGTAAAATTGAAACGATGTCCAGTGTAATTATCAAATAAAGTGGTCTTTACCACTGTCACAAATAGGATTGGATATTCTGCCCTGATTGAGCCAAGGTCCCACTTATTGTACTCTTGAGTAACAGGTGTTTCAATAATGGCTTGTTTTGTAGTGGAAAAGTAGCTAAGACTATTCATTGTGGGGGAATAACAGAAACTTTTTGAAAGAAATGACAAACGTATTCGACTAAAAACACAGATCAGAAACGTATTGTTTGTAATAACGTGCTACTAAACATTTCGAAGCGAAAAGCAGAAGTAATATTGGAGATTTACTTCCTACTTAATAAGGTACCCTCCGCAACACTATATATTAAATAGATCCATTATGTATGTTCAAAAATTTTCTATATTTTTGGAAAGCTATTACTATTCTCAAATTTCTAGATCGTAAATACTTTTCTTGTTGAGCTAATAGTTCTTCATTAAAAGTAGTCCTGAAGCGAGCTTTCGAAAGCCTGAGGCTAAATTTATCTCGCTTTCATATTTTCTAAGGATATTCTTTCCTAACTCATTTGTGAGTTTTTGAAAAAAACTTTGCGGTGGCCTTCTATTATCACAGTGAATTCAAGATTTCTCGTTTTCATTTCCTTTCCTGTAAAAGGACTGTCCAGGATTTAGCTCCAAGACAATATAAACTGCCAGATGTCCCTCGGTATAAAATTTTAGTCATCGAAGAAACGTTCTAAACAAGCAAAAATAACACGTTTATGTCGATCTTTTGTCTGAATGATTGCTACATGAAACATCTGACATGTATTCAAAATTTCTTGATCGAGATTTATCCTTCAGGGTAGCCAATACCATACATTTAAGAATGAGAATGGAATGGTTGCAAGTATTTTTAAAACTAGGTGGAAAGGGTAATATTTGTCGTGCCTAAAGGTCCCATTGTAGTAAAATAAAACTGTAAGGTTGCCTTGTCTATTGTATATGCAATATCATGCACAACAAGGGTAACAAAAAACTATAGAT
Organism: Hagleromyces aurorensis; assembly: GCA_030705145.1. NCBI lineage: Eukaryota > Fungi > Ascomycota > Saccharomycetes > Saccharomycetales > Saccharomycetaceae > Hagleromyces > Hagleromyces aurorensis. Next base: position 67,982 of record JANIWU010000059.1, on the reverse strand, counting down.
ATTCCAAATGTAATCAAAGAAGGACTGAAACTTCAAAAAAATTTCTGGAAGGTTGAAATTCTTTTAATCCGTTTCTGGACATATTTTTTACTCTCCATCATTACCATGGTTCAAAATATGCGTTGTAAGTCCGTTTGCCAAATTAGTGAATGTACAACATCTTACACGACTCCTCCTTCTCAAACAATACATTTCTCCAAGTGGAAATTTTTGAGAAACCTATGAACTACACGTTCGATAGTTGCAAATTAAGCCATATAAATCTTTTTATCCGTTTTCTACTTTCTTGTTATGATTTTAATGTGATATTCTAGGCAGCAATCAATTAGATTTTCGAAGTTCCACCTTAGTTCCGTGAGTCGGCATCTTTATAGGAGCTCTCCTCAGGAAAATGTGTAAATTCATGTACCAGTAGTAGAATTTGAAGTGCTGACGATTCTGAGTACTAATGTTACTTTTCTTAGCTCGGATCAAAAATATTATTTCCAATATACTCTTGCTTCTAGGCCAAGAATTTTAAAAGACCGGGCCAAGAAAGGGGATCAGAATACGGCGTTTATCGATGGTAAACAGCGCTAAAAAAGTAATTCTTCAAGGTCGAAATTAAACCGACAGCAAAATTTACAAGGACTATTGTTCAACTTCGATACCCAATTTCTGATCAATTGTTCGAATACCTTGGTCGGTATTTCAAACAGACAGATACGTATTCGACGTTAGATTATGTAAAAATTTAGCTCTGTGGTATCATTTTGAATTAAGAGAGTTTTATTCGAGTCTCTTTTGAAGCTAAAATCGAATATGAAAATTGGGCTTTTTGATCATTACAACCAATTATAATTGCTGACTTCTAAAGTAAAAATAAGTATTCAAGCATCAAAGTTTTATTTAGTACCAACTAGCTCGACAACCAAAATTTCAGAGAATAATATATGCCAAATATATAACGAATGAATAAGCTACTCAACTTTGATACAAGTCCTAAATTTTCAACCAACTAGAGAAAAAACCAACTTTGAATGCTTGAGTGCCAACAATAAGCTAGATACAACCTCATTTAGAATACAAGTTTGTTACCCATTAACGATATCATCAAATTGCAATTAAGAATGACATCTACTATAGTCGATAAAATCAAATCATGTTGAATACATAGAAAAATGAAGTCAACAAAATGGTAAATTTACAACTGATAGGTGACAATTGAAAGCCAGATCCAGAACTAATGGCAGAAATTTCAAAAGACGGCAAGGAATTCTGTATAGTGGTTCTCAACCCAGACATGGAATTTGATTGAGTAGCCTGAAGTATACTAGCTGAAGATATCCTTGAATTAGTTGTAATTATACCTGTCTGTTTGCTTTGAAATCCACCAGTCTTTCTATCTGTAGCCAATGCTTGTTCGGCTGTGTCTGTAGGTTGAGAATGTAAACCTTCTTGCTTAGTTATAGTAGGTGTTGAAGAACTCAATGATAGTGTTCCAACCTTCTCAATTAAACTAGTCATGACAGTTACAGTAGAAATTTTTCCCAGGGAATCCTTTGCTTCAAAACAATCAATAACCACCGTTTTTGTAACAGCAGCAGATATATAGGTAGTTGTATACTGAGTGTTCATTGTTTTATCTTGTCCATCATGCGTTGGGAAGGTAGTCATATTCGATTAAACATTTCCTGACGAAATACCTCCTCTTATAGAGGCAGTTGGCGTGCTGACGGCTTCCTTAGTTGAATTGTCTTGTTCAATTAGTGAAGTCGCTGAAATATCAGAAATTTTGGAAGTAATAGTTGATATCTGCTGTGATGATGCACTTCCTACACTTGGCAAAGCATCGCAATTACCAGCGTTTTCAATGGAGGAATCGGCTTCTAAATACACAATACTTAGCCTATAATTTGAAGATACATCGATTGTTGATTTTTTGCACTTTCCAATGTTGAAGAGAAAAGACTTAGCTTGTTTAAACACATCCAGAATACCGGTACTACCATCATACTTGAATTCCGCGTTTTTGATAGGCACATGAATGTTGACTGCATCAGTAGAGTTTGTCACATTAATTGGTTTTTCACTTGGAGAGGCGACGTAAAAATCACCCAAGGCACGACTTCCAATTTTGTACCACTGAATTTCTTGATTAAGTTCATATGGAGAGTCCCCCACATAATATATAGCTTTTTGCTTACCATTCCCAGACTTTATATATCCGCTTCCGTATAAGGACGACTTTAGAGTCATCATCTGCATGTTTATTACACCATCATTGACTGTATTAGTTGAATCAATTGTTAAAATTGTAATCAAATTATCATCTAGGCTGCCCAGAACACCATTATTTGTGAAGGAATTATATGTAAATGTCACTTCAGTGTGAGCATTGAAATCACGGCTCTTAAAACATTGTAGTTCCAAAATTTGCAAAAGTTTCACCATTAAAATATAGATTAGCCACTGAAAGTGCTTTCCCGTTTAATGGATGTAAATTAACAGTGACCGTTCCTAAATTATTTAGTCTGGACGTTGAGTCAAAAATCGAAACGCTACCCACGCTGGAAAGTGACAAATCTATTTCAATCACTCCTGAAACATCCACACCACTACAAAATAGTGGACCGTTGAGTTCATTGGCAACAATGCTTAATTTGGCATTTTCCAAAACAGTCACATCGTCACTGATGGGAAATCCGTCCGAAATTACCGTATCTTTATCAATTACAAGAGCTGTAGCAAACGAACATAACCAAATTTCAAACAATCAAATAGAAACCTTCATAGTCAAGAAAGTTTTTGGTTATATATCTACTTTGCAAGGATAAAACACAGTATTTACCTCAAAAATACTTCTTAAATAGCAATTTGCTAAACAAATCTGTAACAGGTTGTAATATGGAAGGTTATTCTCTCAAAAGAGGTAGGCGGACACACTATGGAATCAGTCAGGACTTGAGCAATTCTGAAGATTAACAGTTGAACTAAAAAGGAAATTTGGTTTGACATGTGAAAATAGTATACAGCTTGCTTCACTGTCTTGTCTGAAGAATGTCCGTGTTATTCCCACTTGACGCGGAGGGTATCGCGAGTAGTGAATGTAACCATCTAGGAAAAACCAAATACTGTGACAATATTTTTCCAACTGATATCACTCTAGCTCTTTTAGATCCCAGTGAAAAACAGCTCATTTTTGATCAGATAAGTACTTATTCTGGGTGCTGTCTCCTCAAAAAATTTGAATTCTCTACATATGTACTACTCCGATGATATTTCATATGTATTATAACTTTGAAGATTTCATACTACAAGTTATTGAGCCAAATTGTACCTTGTCAACTTCAAGCAGCATCTACTCAAGTCTCAGAAACCTTAGGCACATCTACTGGACATGTACTTCTGTAACGACAAATATCATATATATAGTATTTACTGTCATCAAAAAAGCATCACGTGGTATACTGAAACGCCTCCAATTGGTTTAAAACCATCAACTTTTCCCTTAAACTAAAAGTTGGTCTAAATCCCAAAAGAAACATCGTATGGGCACTTCAAATTCAAGTCTAAGACTCCAAAGTTGTTTATTTTTATCCAGAGCATTAGATTATCCGATGCTGACTCACATAAAGTGAGATGGTTGCCCTATACCTTTCTTTTTGAATTAGAGTATTTCCAAAAAACCATTTGGGTACTTCCTAGTTTATAAATATCCATTTTTTAGCAAATGGGCCAATATAGCAGTATATGAAAAACACAAGCAACTACTAAAAAGGCTGCATATATATTTAGTTGCCTGAATGCTTCCGATTTGCTCTGTTTCCTTTATGAAGTACTTTTTTGATTTTCGGACTACGATGAGTTTTGTAACAAATGTCAATTTTACTTAAATCACTCTTGTCCTGACATTTGTTTTCACTGCCCAGACACGAACTTTCCAGTTTGCTCACGACGTAGCGAGAAATCTGGAAATAGAAAGGTTGACACGGAGATCAGGCGCGTTCAAAAACGTTCAATAATGATATTTTGAGGTATGCATTTCATTACTCTGCATAAAGAAGTCTCTTTTTCGAATTTCAGAATTAGACTCGTTGGCTTGAAGGGTAGATGAACTTGATAAGACATTTGCGCTTTTGGTTTTAATTACCACTATATTAGCCCAAAAAGGTTTTAGAAAATATTAAACTAATTTGTGGGACGATTCAAAAGATCCTACGCCATATATAACCAGGTTCTATCTTGGAAATACCTTTTCGTAGCGTAAATACGTCGAACTCATTTGAGAAAAGAGGAGTTGACCAGAACTGTGAAATTCAAAAAAAAAAATTTCAACACGACCAAATAAACACTATCTGGCAGTGACTCGAGAGCGTGTTGGCATTTCATGAGTAGCTGCGCCTGAGTGCGTTTTACATTCGCTTGCCTTAATACCACGTGATTCTTACATGCAATGTATTACTGATTCGTGAATATCATAATATATACCCTTCTGACGTCGAACGTAGAACAGTAGCCAACATATTTTACCCCAACAGCTACACCGAACCCAAGTATTTCATGGTACTTAAATCAATACATGCAAATTCAGCTCTCACACCAACGAAAGGGTTTATTCAGGGAAGGAAAGGCACTAAAAAGTATTCTTTAGAAGACATTGATGGGCTAGTTAACAATGATTCCAAACATGAACTTAGCAATGAGAAGGCCAGATTTGCAGAGATCACTTCCAAAACTAATAAAAAACCATCGTTGGAATCAGCCAGTGACCCGCCTATGATGGATGACGATGGCGACACGACAATGTCGGAGATGAACGACGAGGAAGAGATAGAATCGGTTTCGCAATACCTAGCTACACAAAGGACAAATAAAGAGCAATTGGAGTCCGAGAGCTTTCCCATCGATCAGGATAGCGTTATGGCTGTAGACCTCGATCCAGTTGTGAATACCACAATATTCGTCATTGACACAAACTTTGCCATATCGCATTTAAACACTCTCGAAGAGCTGCGACAACTGTCAAAAGAGTTTAACCATCATATTATCATTCCCACTACAGTTATGCGTGAGCTGGATGGCCTAAAGAACTCGACCAAGGAAGTGACATCAGTGTCTGCTGGGGACGATATACTGACCAATGTGCAACACAGTACGACAACCCGGCAGATTGGAACACTTGCGCGCTGGGCCAACGACTGGATATATAAAAACCTGGCCAGTGCTGAAAGTGGAATGAGTGGCCAAAAACTGAAACAAAAATTGAACCCCCTCTGTGTTAAGGACGACGCAATTCTTGATTGCTGCTTGTACTTCAAAGAAAAAACAGGTTCACTCACCATCCTTCTATCAAACGATAAAAACCTATGTATGAAGGCTCTGACAGAGGGCATATTAACTGTTTCCTACCGCAAAGGAATGACTGCAAAACTGATAGCATCCCGATCTTACGACGAAAACATAGCATTAACAAAACAAAACTCACCAGGCTTGATTCTAGCGACTGAAGAAATTCATATGGAAAACAAGGCACCAAGCCCAAACTCACAAGAAGATTTGAGAAAGATTTCACAGGTAATATATTCGCAGATTACAGAAAAGGTGAAGCTTGCAATCCACTTCATCATGCATGAAGAGTATGGTGAGGACCTGAGCCTCGTTGGTTATGATGAGAACCGGCTCGACAGCCTGAAGGCCTGCTCCAGATTGTTTTTCAAGTACTGGATATCTGTATTTGCGGGATATTTTAATATGACTACCATAAACAAAGGCGACTGGAAAAACATTCCCCCGGTTCTCACGGAAGTCCCTGCCAATGCCGAAGACCTCAAAATGTTTGTCGAGTTTTGGCAAGGCATATTGATACATTTGTACTCGAAAAGACCCGAATCAGATAAAACTTACCTCGAAAACCTGCAAAAAGACTGGGATTGTATGGTTTCAGGGTTCTCCTAGCATAGTAAGCGTTCTCTACAGTAGTGAATATACTTTTAACGAATGACGCGGACCTTACCAAACCTTCTTCGCTTAGACTCACTAAGTTTCTGACCTCTTGTACTATCATGTGAGGACTCGCTGTTTCTGCCCTTTTTTGATCTCTTGGAGAAGGTGGACGGCTCTTCATTGACGTGGCTGCCCGCTCTCACAGGCGAGAAATCACTATTTATATCGTCTGCATCTTCTCTAGTCCGTTTGGGCACCGTAATTTTGGCATTTACCTTAGCAATTGGCCAAACTGCCGTAGCAGCATGCAGCATTCTGAAAGTGGTTTTGGCCATTTCGGCGTTCTCCATTGGGACCGGATGAGCTTTCCAAAAACTCTCATCTTCAAAATCGTTTCCATAATCGAATTGTTTGAGTATTTCGTAATTTGCAGAGCCTTTTGGTGCCCACTTTTGGATTACTGTTTCACCTCCTAGAGTGGCCATGTTTTCAACTAAAAATGCCAGTGCCTTATCTTTAGCAGTAATAATGTCGATCAGGGCATTGCGCGAAGCGTCTACAAGTAGTGCCCCCTTTCTAAGTTCGCTATTATAAGAATGATACAAATCTAAGGCAACTTCAGCACTGATTTTAAACCCTCTGCAGGAAAGATCAAGATTCATCAACCCTGATATTGCCACTGATATTTGAAACATGTCTGCGAGCTTTTCAATTTCAATCTTCTCGCCACGCTTAAACATTGTCCGTAAGGAACTATGAATCAAGGGAAGTGAACATTTTTCATATCCCTGATCAAGGGCCTGACGCTCAATTGTGGGTTTTTTAAATTCAATTTTCCATTCATCTCGCTTTTCCATCAGGATTGCGAAGATTACAACATCATTATTTTGATTTATTGTAATTTTTAATACACAGTTGTCTCCGTCAATAACTCCACCACACCAATAGCTTCCATGATCTGAAGGCTCGCCGCTTACAAGCTCCTCTTCCAACATTTGAACATCATTGATGGCTCTTGTATGTACAACTCATCGTCGCCTTCATTTTAACGCTCTTCTAATAAAGATATATGTAGATTATTGCGCTGACTTCGTTAGTTATAATCACATTACACGTATACCTTAATATATTATGAAACATGTTGGGTTCATACCTCATAAGATGGTTATATATTCCAATTATCAGCTATATAAAGAGCAGGTTCTTCGAACCATGCTCGAGATGTTTTGGTCACTTCTAAAGAAGGGCCGATCATTATATTAATATTCATTACTCAATACTAAACTTACTGAATAGGAATATCAATGGTGTGCTAACCCAACAACAGGCCCAGACAAATATCTACAATATACCAAGCACGTGATTTATATATGTTAGTAATTGGTCCCACTTAAAGGATACTTTAAAATAGACTGGAGTTTCGTGTAATAACAGTAGCTTTCTGCCAAAATTTACTATATTATAGTCAATACCAAAACGAAAACTATAGAGGAAAAGGCTTTCTTTACCCATCTAGCTGCGAAATGCCGTAATATTAGATGACATTAAAATATTTAAATAATAGTATGTAGGCAATCAGTCACCTGAGATATTTGGATTTAATATCTACAAAAAACTAGTGTTGTACAATTTCTATTCAGATGGACATTTCTATACATAAATATATTCCGGGCTATCATAAACTTTGGGAGTCTTCTTCTTCTGCCATATCTTTCATTTCATATGATTCACCAGAGGTTTTTGCCGAAGGTATTTCATGCTCTTCCAGAACAAAGTTTCTCAGCTTATCCTTAATCGTATGTCTGGTCTCTCCAATGGCAGATTGTGCAACTGTGATAACAGGTCCCCATAAATCAAACTTTTGAACAAAGTAAAATCCAACACCTAGGACCAAAGTTAAGGTTACAAACAATGGATTTCTGATTACCATGAGGAATTCGTTCCAGCCTAAGACTGCAATTAAAATGTATATCCAGATAGGAATATGTGTAGTAGTTCTAATTATCGATCTCTTGGCATCGAGAACAGTTACGTTAATCTGTCTCCGGAATTGTTGTAGGACTTTATTCTTCTGAATCTCGTTCAATATATGAGCAAATCTCTTGCTATGGTAAACTCCAAGGTCGTCCTCATAGAAATCTTCGTCATCACCATCCTTATGTTCAAACTCTGGGGTGATTTCAACATTGTCAGAAGTAGCAGCAAGAGACAAAACTTGAAATACTTCCAGTGAATATTCTTTCGCTATTCTGAATGATTGCTCTATTTCCTCCTCATTTTTCCAAAGTTTTGGCGAATCGTGCTCGTCAAATCTAAACTTACTTTCAAACCTATCCCTCAATATACTGACTATCGTGTCTTCCTTCAAATAATCGTGAACAGAGACGTTCAGTACATGCCATGCATGGTATCTGACTTTCTTGTAGGTCGCGGCATCAAGCTCGCCCGGTTCGTTATTGATTTTAAAGTTGTAAATTCCCTCTTGGTCAGTCATGTAAGGTTTCAGTGCAGATTTTAAAGTTTCCTCAAATGCCTCCATAATATGATCCCAAACTTGGGTGTCAGGATTAGAGAGTAATCTTAGCACAGTATCTTTCAGTTTTGGGGTCACTATTTTCTTAATACGTCCAAAGATAGCCTGTAATTCATCATCACGAAGTTCTTGCTGTAATTTACTCAAGGTGTCTTCGAAGATCTCAGCCTTAATATCAGCAGACATGCATAAGTCTTGTGCAGTAAATACTGATGAGTTCTCCTTGTAGGACTCTTTTGCAGCTTCGGAGGAATCTTCCAATCTTTTGAAAAATGGATCTTTTGAAGCGGTTGACTTCACTTGCGAACTCAAATTATCAAATATTTGTTTAGACACGGTTTGAAGAAATTCTGAGATCGTCTCAGCGAATTTTCCGTTAATTTTAATTTTCAGTTCATCCCGCTTATCTAAGTAGACGACTTGAGAATACTTGGATGCTTGCTCATCATAACTTTCTAAAGCTGCTTGCTTTAACTTCACCATCTCCTCAGGCAATAGAATTGGGTCATGGCAGATTTTGTCAACTTTAGAATCAAACGAAGCTTCCAATTCAGAAAAAACAGCACTAGCTATTTCTTCCGTCTTGAAACGTGCCACCAGAATTTGTTGGGTTGGTAGGTCCAAGTCCCTGTTGTTCTCAATTTGTTCCCAGCAGTTTTCGGCATACATAGTCCAACCATCCAGTGGCAGGTTGTGATGGTAGTAAGGTTTAAAACAGTAGTCCTCCTTACTTTCAAGTGCAAAAGAGTCACCGAGTGACTTGACATCTTCGACAAATTTATCAGCCTGCAACAATTTGTGTGCCAAGCCCACGAAATGCAAATCAAAATAGTCGTACAAGGTGGAATTTTCGCATCCCGATGGTTTGCTTAATTCTGACCAAATTTTATCCAATTCTCCTCTTAAGGAATCGCTCAAGCTGCTCAATGGAGTGACACCGACATGATCTCTGATGACAAACAGAAGCAAGACCTTGTGTCCCGTTTTATTTGATCCGAAAAGTGACAAATTGACTTCGAAAACCGTTTTCAACAATCCCATGTTATTACCTTGATATAAACCAATCTGCTGTTCCCACATGTTTACGATCAAAACCTCAGATACAGAAATGGCAAAGAGGGCAGCTTTACGTTCAAAATCCTGGTCTTCTCCCCTTTCAGACCCATCTGATCCCTCTACATCGAGAACGAAGAGGTCCGTGTTAACGCGATTTTCGTCTGAAGTGGTGTTGATGTCGTTGGTATGTGCTAACCAGATACCCTTTGTTGTCTGCTGCCTTTTAACTTGAGCATCCATAGTGTCAAACTCGGTATTAAAAAGAATATTCAACAGCGTAGACTTTCCACTGGACTGCGAACCAAAAACAGATATAACATGATAATTTAGGCCAACATCGCGGCCTTCAATACATTTTTGGAAATATTGCAATGCATCCCTGTGAAAATCCTTGTTTTCATCAATCAATTGTATCGCATGTTCCTTCGACATTTCCTTGATTTATTCAACACACTCCGTACAAAAATAATCTAGTCAATCAATATATCAACTGGATTAATTTCACAAGCTGGAGAAAAACTTTTGATCTACCAATGGATGTAGAACGAGCTCTTAACTTACACCTTTTTTACCGTTTGCTTTATCCTCCCTACCTGAAATTTCAAACTCAATTTTAATACAAGTTAAACACGAACGCAGCGTGACTACTATGCACAACGAAACACTCAAAAGAGCTAACTTAAATATAAAAATACGAAAGGAAGAGCCGTATCATTTTATTGTAAGCCATTAGTTTTATAATTGATTCAATCTAGGATAATGAGCAGCACGAATACCAAACTGGCTCGTACATTACAAAGATTCGAGAGTAAAATTGAAGCTGGAGACTACTATGAAGCTCACCAAACTTTGAGAACGATTGCTAATAGATATGTGAGATCCAAATCATATCAAGATGCCATTGACTTAATAACACAGGGAGCATTATCCTTTATGAAGGCAAAGCAAGGTGGTTCAGCTACCGACTTGATATTTTACCTACTTGAGGTCTATGACATTGCTGAGATTCAGGTGAACGACTCGTCAGTTTCTAGACTAGTTCAACTGTTGGTGGCACTGAGTGCAGAAGAACCCAACATCAAAGATGTGGTAACTGGGATGAATAATTGGTCTATCAAGTTTAGCAATTTGAAGTTTGGAGATCCCCATTTGCACAACATAATCGGCTCTAAATTACTGGAAGGAGGATACGTTTATGAAGCGGAAAGGTACCTGATGCTGGGGACACACGAATCTTTGCCTAAATATGTATATATGATTTGGGAATGGTTTACACAGCAGGCTGACAATAATACAGAGGATGTCGGCGACTTTTTCAGCAGGATAATCTTCAATTATCTATTCATCTCGAATTTTGCATTTCTAGAAGAAGGCAAGGAGATCTTCTTAACCAAGTTTATTGAGAAGTTTAGCCCCAGTTACGAAGTAATGGAAAAGAACGGTTTCAAAATGTATTACTTTCAGGACCACGCTGATCTGAATTTTCTCCAGCTGCTAACCCTGGCCTGTCGGACAAAGAATAAAGATCTGTTCACTAACCTAAAAGATCACTACAGCGGCGTCACATCCAAGTACTCACAAGAACTGACGTTTTTGGGGCAGGAATACTGCGGCATCATTGCACCAAGGCAGTCGAACTTTTTGCAGGACATGATGTCGGGATTCCTCGGCGGTAGTGGCGGCGGACTGCCCGGATTTTAAGAAAGAACAAACTCTAGATGTGTAAACTGTGCTACGAAAGAGGTGTCTGATTTTAATTAAGAATATTTCATAAATAATATACTGTTTGTTCTTTTTTCGAACTCCACGTATAGTTTGTCCAAACTTTAAAGGACCATTTTAGCGTACTCATAGTGTCCAGCGCCAAGATTTCAATTTAGGCCATTTTCGATCCTTTATTTTATAATACTAGATCTATTTAAAGCCTCTAGCAATTCTGGCCTTTTGGCTGATAGCAACATTTCCCTGGCCTCGCTATAGTTCACTAATTTCCGTTTCCTTTTGTCTGATTCTGGGTATATCTCGGGCAATTCTTCGATCTCCATCTCGTAAAAGTGGAATTCTGACCTTGGTGGATGTGAAATCACCTCTTCTCCTTCTTCAGGCTTCCAGTTCTTATTCCAGTCCTTTGGAGGTCTCATGTCTTCGATAATCCCTAAAGACTTCGTAATTTTACCAAGGCAGCCTGCTTCCTCCCAGGTTTCCCGTTGGGCAGTCACCGCATAGTCCGTTTCATCACTTTCCACACCTCCCTTGGGTAGGATCCACCGTTTTTTGTGCGCCGAAGAACTCACCATTAGTACTTGCGTTTTGTCTTTACTCAAACACACACAACCAGCAACCATTCTGGCGCCGGTTTTAGCGGAGTAAACCTGATTTGTTCTACCAACTCGAGGTTTTTCAGATCGTATAAACATTTTACAACGGCTTGTGATAGTGATGATATCTGCCATTCTCGTATTACTGACACTGTTAACAAAGGAGTTTTGATGTGGCTCGATTCTATAGGACAAAATTGACATGCTATGGTCATGTGATGTTTGTGTTTGAACCGTTCCTACCAGCATTTGAATAAAAAGACTGCCTTTTGAGCGCTTCTGCCGTCTTCAGCAGGCATCAACAGTTCAAGAGCAAGAAGAGTGCTATAGAAATGCAGAGAAACCATTTTAACTGAAATAACCTGACTTAGAATATTTATATGTGCTATACGTATGGGATGATGGGCTATTAGAAGTCACACCCTATAGTTTGAGTAAATGCGAGTATAATGTATTCCCGAGCAGTCGAAATAGATTTCTGTATTCTGTGATTGCCAAACCTGTTCTCAGGCAACTACAAACATCTGATCATCGTTGAAGTACGTTGGGAAACTCTGCGAAAGGTTCAACTTTGGCAGGGACTTTCTTAGGCTCTGAATGTTGAAGATATAGTGGCGACAGGCTTCTGATTGTTTCGCAACGTTTAAAATCGTGCAGTTTGGTAAATCATTCCAAGAAGAAAATGCGACTGAGTTCATGACATTGATCCCACACGAATTGAGATCCTGCTGTTCCGACTGGTATGTGCGTAGCGGACTGGGTTCAAATCTGCGGTCCTGGTGCGAATTCGTTATAAGGTCATCGTCGAACACCATGAGCATTGAGTTTCGTCTATTTGATAGTTGTGGCCTTCCTCTTTCGGAGTTCGATGGCATCGGCGAAATTGATGGACTAGGAGCGTCTCCATCATCCAGTATTACTAGTTTTTTCAGGTTTTCCATGTACAGACCCTGAATTAGGGTTGCCGAACAGTTTTCGATTAGAAGCAGCTTTAGCTCCAGAGACTCTATATCGTCGTTCTTCAGAATCATGAATGGTGTGTTTCCAAACGCGGTATCCAGCTCTGTTGGCACCCAATTCACTATTTTGGAGTGCTTGACACCCTTAGGCACAAGATTCGTGATTCTGAAATATGGTGTTGCGTCCTGCGTCTGGCAGTCTGCAAGGAATCGGAGTTTGTTCAAATTTTCCCGCAATGATAGCATTGATCTTTCTGGAGAACCGATGACAGACGCCTGATCAAACTTGAATCGATGGCCAGTAAAGGCTTTGATGTTTGGAATGTCCCAGTTTTTGAACGAGTGGATTGCAAACAGGAACGAAAGCGGGATGTTGAATTTTTCAAATTTATCGAGAACCAGAGATGATAGGTCTATAAAATTGCAAGTCTCATCTGCAGCATTCTTGAGAAACTTGATCTCCGTCAGACGAGGGGCATAAAACGACCAGTTATAGACGAAATTCCGAAACACTTGCTCTATGTCCTTTGCATAATGTTTATAAGACATGAAGATCTTGTATATGAAGCTGTCAAGCGCCATGTAGTTTATCTGTAGCAGCTGTAGTGTCGGAAAGACCACAGCCTTGCCAAGTCTCTCTATCCATTGGTTGTTGTTGTAAAACTCTGGCTCCAGCAAGCCAAAAAGCCTGTTGCCAGTCCGAAGTTCAGGCGCAGTTTCAATCAGAACCGTTCTAAAGGTAGCGTTTGTGTTTTTCATGAACTCGACGAAGTCAAAGTCATTTTCCCCGCTCTGCACGATGATCTCTATATCTTTGCCATCCTGAAACATACCAGAGACATCAGATACCTCGCTGATAATGTAAACCAGACGTTTGTTGGCCATATTCTGGTCATTCAGTTCCTGCTCACTTTTCTTACTAAAGTTCTCCGGCGATATCAGTTCGCGTATCAACTCCGGCGCCTTCAAAGTGGAGTCAGATTCGGATCTACAGTCCACAAATTGCAACCGCTCCTTCAAAATATTCAGTAGCACGCTTTCTGAGCTGCTCTTCAACGCGTTGATAATGTTGATGTAGTCAAGGAGCGAGTTATTGGAAATGCTGTCCACGCTATTCAAAATGAGTTCAAAAACTTCCGTGGGTAACTCAACGTTACCGGACGTGAGTAAGACAGGCTTCATTGTCAATGTACGCATGCGTATGTGCTATTAGCAGGCTAGATCTGCTCTAACTCTGTAGAGAATCTTTCTGTCGTTGCCATGGATAGTTCTCCGCATTGCTTATATACATTTCGATATAATGTGTTTCTATATTAGGAGAGGCGGTGACCGCCGTGATGAGCCACTATAAGAAGGGATGACGGTAGCGGTCAGCAATAATGCGCATCAAGGGTCTAATGACAACGTGTGGCACTACGTACTTTGTGATGGCATTCTGTCGAAGTTCATTGTGCGAAAAAATAAACAATTTATGACTGGCACCCCGCGGTTTTAATAACTTTTCCTGACGCCGCTTCAAGTAATTTGTGACGCCTCGGATCGAAATGCAGCATAGGCCCGAAATTTTTATTTGCAACTGTGACTGAACAGTGTCGTTCTTGTTTCCAAATACGTTGTGGCTGGCATTAAATGCGCCGCGCGCATGACAGGCGCCGCAGCGCCGGACGAAAGAGTCTGCCGAAGCGAAATTTCCTGCTTTCGCCGGGAATGGGAATGCACAACTGCCTAATTAGAAAACATTCTTATTGGTGTCTTGACGCACACATCATGTAATGCCTGCTGTGCGCATGGCGGAGAATACTCTAACTTGTCTGCATCGGAGACAATCATGCCAGACGAAGTGAAGCTTGTCTCAACAGTGACAGTCTCCAGTGTAAGCACGGGTGCTACAATGCAGGCAGAATGTTCGAAGTGCATTTGAACGAGATGACCTCACGACATCCGTAAAGCAGAGAGGGAGAGTGGTTCGAACGGTCTTGTCATGCCTGCATTTTTCAGAATTCCCGGCCAGGGCCACCGCGGCAGTGAGATCTCAGCTTCGATTACCAAACGAAGGAAAACGATAGAATATTCCGTTCTAATTCCTGCGTAACTCTTTCCCAACAAAGTAATCTTGGAACAGGAGCTAAAAGTGCCACAGAAGTTCTTGGCTGCGCCTTCCTTGACTGTGGCGGCTCGTTTCACACAGAGACAGCTCCTGTGCTCTTAAATGCGGTTAATGTCCATTCGGCAGTGGTGGGTGGGTGTTATGCAATTATATTGTATTTTTTACGTCTACGCGGCTGTCTTACAGGTTCAATTGAGCAGTTTGTACGTAGAGGCCGAGAGAGCTGTGGTCCGGCATAAAAACACTTCCAAGAACATCTGTCTGGCCGCAGCTAGTGGTGGGGCCAGTAAATCATCACTACGGGGGTTGACACGTTACACCAAAAGGAATAAACAATGTTCCTGATGTAAGGAGAGCCACTCTGGGCGATTCCCACAGGCAACGCCACGGATTATTCTCTTCCATTTATAATTCTCTTTATTAAGAGTTTCTGCATATAAGGTAATCTAGGCTTGAGGGGTCTTAAGCTTCTTCTCAGAGGGTTCAATTCTGCTTCTGAATATAAAAAATTCAGACATGACAGCCCATGGTATTCTGTGACCCTGATTACTCTCAGTTAAAGGCAGACTATAGCACGTGATTCTGACATATATTTTGCCTGTCATTGCCATTAAGCCGCTAGTACCCATAGAAGAGCAGGACTTACCAACCGGCTAGCATCAACAACCACGATGCAGGAAATGCAAGGCCTGGATTACAAAAATACTACCGTAAAACAATTAGAATCTGCCTTGGAAATGAACCGAAACTCGAGTTTTGGCTCGAGTTCGACAGATATCAAAAGCACAGAACGCCATGCCAAGCCAAGACGAAGGCGGAAGGCCGTGAAATCATGCGTCTTCTGCCGCAAACGTAAGTTGAAATGCGACCATGCGAAGCCGATGTGTAACCAGTGCTCTCTAAGAAAGCTGCCGGAATGTTTATACACCAGCACATTCAGTTACCAGCTCTCAACGGAGGAATTATTCGATACTGCACCAAACGTAGAGCTTCTAAGGAAGATACAAGAGTTGGAAAATGAACTGGACAAGTATGCAGATGTCAACGATGAATACAGCTCATCACACCCAAACTCGCACTCAGCCATGAGCACGCACTCCCCAGCCAAAATCGAAAATGAATACAAGGAGGAAGATGGCAGTCAAATGACGAACCCACTTTGGGATTTTAGAACAATGGTTTCTGACAAGGACAAAAAGTTTGTCTATGGCCCAACATCTTGGAATACGGTGCTTGCATGGCAAGGCGAAAGATTCAACAGCGAATACAAGAAACTCTGGGACAAGATCAAGCCGGAGCGTGAAAATTGGCTCAAAGAAAACAAACTACTATCCGAAACATCCTTTTTGACGCCAGCAATGTTTCTAGAGACTCAGGACGACAAGAGTCTTTTATGTGGAGTTTTGAGCATTCTGCCACCTAAGGATGTAATTCTAAAATGTTTAGATTACTTTTTCCAGAGTGACATGCATGATCTTTTGAGAATACTCGACAAGGAAAAGACGATAATCGATTTCCACAACAGTTTTATACTTTCCCCCAATGACCCCAACCATATCGGTAGTTTGAAGACGGTCAACGACGACGGAAACTACTACAAAATAGGTATCATCCTGATCATTGCATGTATGACATATTTCAATTCAAGCTGGCCCTTGTCTATCGAGAAATTTTTACTTGCTCTGACTTCTCTAGAAACTTCATCCAAAACGTGTTTTGTCGAAAGAGCACAATTTTTACTCCTTCGATTCATTGCCAAGTGCTATTTCTCACAAGACGTAACAGACTCCATTCAATTACAGGCACTCTGTGCTGAGATGTGTAACTGTGCACTGACACTTGGATTATCTGACGTTAGGTTATGGTACAAAGACGAAGGTCCAAATTCCAACTGGCTATCTAGTTTGGAACAGACTTGGTATTGGATTTTATACATGGATGTCATGGTTGCGTTTGACAACGGAAAACCATTATTCATAAGCGATGAACAGATCGATACGAGGAGCTTTTCAAGCTCAAAAGTCGACTGTGATGAACGAGAGGCCCTGTTTATTTCATATCTCAAGATAACGCGCCACAGCCTCATGCAAATGAACTCCAAGACGACATTCCCAAACATAGAGGTTTTAATTAACGACCTTCTCCAGTTTTTGGAGACCAGATTTTTACCTATCAAATGCTTTACCGATAGAGTTCTCATAAAGGATGTAAACCAATTCGAGATCATTCTTCTGGTGCCATGTCTGGCGATGCTGATGAATTTCCACGATGTTCTCAGGATTGGCCTTAAAGTTGATAATCTCTACACAAAAAATGGACTAATCAAGTACGGAGTCCTGACCCTAAGTGTGATAATAAACATCATCATAACTATCTTCCAATCTAAGAAAAAGGAGCCTGCATTAAAGTCATTCATTCCTAACGGACCAGTTTCAAATGTGGAAAATTTGAACCTATGCCTCTTAATGACGAATTCATATTTAATGCGTGTGGTAGTCGAAATGTACGGCTACTTCTTCTACAAACTGACCTTATTTGAAGCAGGTATAGTTCTGTCGGCCGAACAAGGGACGTTTAATCTAACATTGGATAACCTACGACCAACTGCCAATGATTTTGTTTCCTTCAGAATGACTACAAACATGTTTCGGAAAATCATCGATCAGTTGTTTGACCCGTCACTTGTGTCTGTTCAGAAAGCCATTAAACATTCCTTCCCATTGACAACAACTCTGGCACTGGAGCGTGCCAGCAGAACTCTATTTAACACGGGTTTTCAATCTCGTACCATCACAGAGGAAACCTGCAACATACACTCCCCAAAAGACTTAGAAAACATCTCATCCGTGGTGCTTAGCCAGATGACAAATAGCTTTTGGGGGAATTACGACAATCAAATCCAGGACATCTGGACGATGGAGTTGCATGATTTGTTTCCCGAATCGATTTTTGACAGTGCATTTGATTTTTCATTTGAAATATAAGACTTGATCCAATTAACGAGGTTTAGCGCTTCTTCAGACCGTAAAAATACATCGCCTGTACATATAACCTATTTAATACAACGAAATGCGCTCAATATTCCACCGGAGTAGTTCCATTTTCCCAAGATACTTTTCAAGGTTTTTGGAAACCATGAGAATCTCTTTTCGGCAGAACTTTCCGGTCAGTAAAAAGGGTCCGGCTCAGCAAACTCCCTCATAGAGTAAAAATAGTAGTACCGACTTATTATTGTAGACGTAATCCAAAATGATCCAGGTGGTGACTCGGGGTTTAACCTCTGTTGTAAAAAATGCGGATTATTTCGTCGTCAACAGGCACGTGATGCCGAGAGCAAACTGTGATGAGATGGCTATAAGAAGTTGATGCGGAAAACATATATTACTTTCATTACTCGAGGTTTTACGCCACCTTAAACTCGGAAGAACACAACACCAAATGCCTCCAAAATGAGCGATATAATGATCAACACGTCAATACCTAGTGATAATGGGATTCCCGCCAAGAAAAAACGTCGGAAACCCATAAAATCGTGTGCCTTTTGCAGGAGACGGAAATTAAAATGTGACCAGAAAAGGCCCATGTGCACCACCTGCATAACTCGAAACCGCTCAGAATGTGTTTATAATGAGCCGTTTTCGCATGCTGCAGATGCCAAGGAGGCTTTCACTTCGACTTCAAACGTCAACTTGTTGTCCAAGGTGAATGACTTAGAGATCCAGTTAGATGAGAAACGCCTGCATTCCGACTACACGCCTGCTACGAGTATTACCAATGGTATTAGTGTGACATCTTGTTCTGATTCACCAGCAGTATCGTCTCTGAGTATGGAACAGCCGCATGCCCCAGTTAAAACTGCGACAGGGGAGAAAAAAAATCCGTTTGTAGACATGGTGTTTGTTCAGACGAAGGGCGAGCGAAAAATGTGTTATGGTCCCACATCCATGCGAACATTTATATTGTACAACAAATGGGGTCTTATAGAAAGATATAGGCAGCTGTGGCTAAAGATAAAGACGACAAGGTGCGACTGGAAGAAGAAAACAGGGTTTACTATGCTAAAAGAGAATTTTTATTTGAAGGAAAAGATGACCATGGACATGTGTTCTTTAACAGAGCTTGTTATTAATGATTTACCACCAGCAGATATAATTTTAAAGGCTATTCGCCTATTTTTTGACAATCCTGATGTGTTTGAACCTTGCTCCTTCCTGGATGAACAGAAGATACTGAATGACTTTTATGCTGGCTTTTCATTTTGCCAGGAAGGAAGTAGCGAAAGTGGGAAAATCATAGACATACGAATATCTGGCAAAGGCAATTTTTTCAAGATAGGTGTCATTCTGTTCATTCTGAAATTCAGCCATTATTATGGAAATGCTCCAGACTCAATAGAAATGTTCCTAGTGTTTTTGGCTGGATTGAGTACCTCTAAAAGCGTATTTATAGAACATGCTCAACTGTTGATGCTGAGGTACTTTTTCAGGCTCGTAAACTGTGAAACAGGTGGAGATGGTTCTCACTATATCGGGGTAGTTGATGCTGCAACGAGTATGGCCCTCACATTAGGTTTGAACATGGATATTGAAAAATACTACAGCAACCAGGAAATGACTTTTGGTAGTCTGGAATCGATCAAGAATTTATGGATATGGATATTATGGGCGGATTTGGATGTTTCATTTCAAATAGGACGACCCCTAAGAATATCTGCGTCTTTCTACGATACCGAACTTTTGGAAACTGATGATAAAAGCTATTTTGGTACTAAGAAAAGATTTTTATGCATGGGAAGGGCCATAGTCACAGAGCTATACGATAGAAGAGTTTGCCCAGATGTTGTAGGCTACTGTGAGACTCTCACCAAATTTATCGAAGACGAATTTTCACCACTCGAAAATTATACGGAAAAAAAAGAGATGTCAAACATTCATTTTCGAGAATGTCGTATTCTGTTTTTTTGTCTGTCTATGCTTACAGGATTCTACGGATTAAGATTCACAGTATTAGAGGAAAAATCACATATCCTAAAGAATCAATTTCTCAGAGTTCTAATGGTTTCATTTGCAGCAGGGATTAATCTGATATTAGAGGCTTACGACCGTGATAAGAAAGCTTTTCCAGAAATGTTTGACGAGAGTTGTAAAGTGCTTCCTCCAAATATTGCGTTATCAATCTCTATCTGTCATATGATTTTTCCTCGTTGTCAGACGGTGTTCTATGGCCTGGCTTATTATAAACTGACCTTATTTGAGCATGGGATTCTGCTTTTGTTGCCAATCGAAACAATCAACTGGGATTTAAAGAGCCTAAGGATTTCAGAAACGTCACACATTACTCTGAGGTCTGCATTTGAAATGTTTTGTAAGATTTTCGACGCTTTGACAAGGACCCCTGACTTGAAGCTAAAGGCGATTTTACAGAGGTCATACTGTTTTGTGATTATGGTTTCGATGGAAGCTGTTTGTAGAACAGTGATTACAAAGGTTTTGGAATGCAGGACGAGTGCCGAAAATAGTTGGATGACGCAGATGCAGAATGATTTGAACTCACTGCAATCCATCCCGATAACAAATATTAATACAAATTGCTCTCTGGAGTCACCCTTAGCTAATAATACTTCCCCATATACGAATCTATCGGGTGAATATTCAGATGGCAATGGTGTATCTATGAAGACAGAACAGATCAAGCCACAACATGTTCCCATAAGTAATTACACCAAGGAACCGACGCCATCAGTGGGCTTAGAGAACTCTGCAAGTTATCTTCCAATTAAGGTTATGAATGAAAAAGAGCCGTCATTTGATCGCGCTAGCATCTTGAATCCATCCAATACCGATGCTTACGATACTCCATGCCCAGAAATGTGTCAGTTAATATCCGAGGACTTCTGGAATAACTACAATGTGGGCTGGGAGGAATTGTTAAACGATGATTGCAACACAATATTTAAACAAATGTCAATTTTTGAATGATATACATTCGGATATTTAATAATAGACAACATACTAGAGGAAACTCCAAGGGAACCGGTTTTTGGTAATTAAAAGGTTATACCGATGAGAACAGTAAAAATGCAAGAAAAAAATTCGAAAAAATAATAAGTTAAAAAAATAACTTGTAAATTCAATAATAGGATATAGGAATAATTTTTAGTGGATATAATATAAGAAATTGTGGTAAAATGTTTGAAGCTTCCCGATTTCTCTGGGGAAGCTGATTCTTTTCCATCAACTAGTAACTATATACGAACAGACGCTAGTCGTTGGACTTGCGACATCGAAGCGGTTGAAACACGTACGCATTATTTACACAAGAAACACAGCAACAGCTTCGACTCGACCGAAAGGTGTGATTGCTTTTACATAGCCACTTTAACTGGTTAACCGATGATTAAATCTACTTTGATATATCGTGATGATGGTATGTTTTCTCGCGTTTGCGAAGGCAACTAGAACAATTTGGACAAGTTATTAACCAACAAGAATTGAAACCAATTCGACCATGAATCAGGCCTCCCATTATGCTCTTCCGTAGACGATGATTCCGATCCACAGCTTCCAGAACAGAAGAAGAAGGTGAAGATGGTTGTGGCGCGCATGACCCCTCAGTCGACGACTGAGGCCACCCTGGAGTCAGGCATCTATGAGATCCATTACCTCAAGCTGAACACAATTCTCTATTTTGTCATATGCGAGAAGGGTTACCCACGCAATCTAGCATTTTCGTACCTGAGCGACGTCTCTCAGGAATTTGACCACTCTTACGGCGTCGAGAGTATGAAACCGACTGTCAGGCCCTACGCGTTCGTCAGTTTTGACAACTTTCTGCAGAAGACCAAAAAGACCTACAGCGACAAGAAGGTGCAGGACAACCTGGATCAGCTGAACCAGGAGCTAAACGGTGTCAAGCAGATCATGTCGAAGAACATCGAGGACCTGCTGTACCGTGGTGACTCGCTGGACAAGATGAGCGACCTGAGCGCGTCACTGAAGGAATCCTCGAAGAAGTACCGCAAGTCTGCCCAAAAGATCAACTTCGATCTTTTGCTGAGCCAGTACGCGCCCATTGCGATTCTGGCCTTCTTCTTCGTCTTCCTGTTCTGGTGGGTCTTCCTCAAGTGACTGCATACAACCTGGCTCTCGTATATAATCACACAGAAAGGGCAGCTGTGCCGCCCGCGGCTGGCAGTCCCTAGTGCATTTGCCGACGCTTCGCTGGCGCGGTTTCTGCGCGCTAATTACGTTATATCATAACAAGTGTCAAACTTATTACTCCGTCCCTGTCTCTTAGTAAGCGGCCTGACACAGCGTCGGAAGCCGTACGACATTCTTGCGAAATTTGGAAGCCAACGGGCCCTAGGATTAGCATACCAGTTGAGGGGAGACGTCCCGAGCCCTGGACAATTCCTCGTGTTTCCCAGGCCCCCGCGATGAGGACGGCGCTTACAGAGAGCATAGCAAGCCGTGCTCCAGCTGCCAAGAGAAGTCGGTTATATGGCATGCACGCCGTATGGGTTCCAACACTCAGCGGCACATCAACAACTGGAACCAGAGCGTAGGCTAGCGCCGGCACCGGTGCTTCAAGCCCTAACTTACCAGGGTTCATCAGACTGGGGTTCCACGTTTCTTTTTTGTACGAGGTCCGTAGCCCTCCCAGAAAGTTCTTGTTGCTCCAGATTTAGGGCTTCGGCGCGCGGATCCCTCCCTGGGGGTAAGGGGTTAGGGTACGTCAGGCATTCAACCGGTCGGGCGCTTCCTGCTATATAAGACAGGGCTTATTTTCCCTAGGCAGAGCTTCCTGTAAGAACGAAGTTTAGACCATCTTACCTTTATTTTGGACTCTGGAGCGTAAAAGACAGTCGAATAACGCACGTCTGCACACCACAAAAGTTGTAGAGCAGCCCTAGACTATCGCAGGACATTGCAGGACTTGTATTCCCCTTTTCCCACCCTTACAGACAAAATCCGCATCGAGAGGCCGACACCAGCAGAACTCAGAAAACAACCATGGCACAGGATCTGGCATTGCTAATCAGAAAGTTCAAGTTCGCCAGAGTTCTGAACTCGAACCCGCAGATGAAGATCATCTCGCTGCTCGGGACCATCGACAACCAGGACGCAATTGTCACCGCCGAGAAGACGCATTTCACGTTCGACGAGACCGTCGTGAAGCCCGACCCTGAGGGACACAGTATGCCGATCTTCTACCACTGCGAGAACGAGTACTCGTGCATCAACGGGATCCAGGAGCTCAAGGAGATTACGTCGAACGACATCTACTACTGGGGACTGTCAGTGCTGAGACAGGACATGGAGCACAACCCAACGGCCAAGATCAGCGTCATCTGGCCCGCAACGCCCGTGCACATCAAGAAGTTTGAGCAGCAGAGCATGCATCTCGTCCGCGAGACGCCTGAAATCTACAAGCGGGTGGTCGAGCCGTACATCGAGGAGATGTGCAACAGCGGCCGTTTGCGCTGGGTGAGCAACGTGCTCTACGAGGGCGCCGAGGCAGAGCGGGTCGTCTACAAGGACTTCGAGGAGGACAAGAAAGATGACGGGTTCATCATCCTGCCGGACATGAAGTGGGACGCCGTGAACCTGGACTCCATGTATCTGGTTGCCATCGTGTATCGCGAGGACATCCGCTCTATCCGCGACCTGAAACCCAAGGACAAGGACTGGTTGATCCGCCTAAATAACAAGATCAGGGCCATTGTTCCGGCGTGTTACAACTACGCCGTCCACGCGGACGAGCTGCGGATCTTCATCCACTACCAGCCGTCTTACTACCACTTCCACATCCACATTGTCAACATCAGACACCAGGGCATCGGCGACGGCATTGCTGTCGGTAAGGCCATCCTGCTGGACGAAGTGATCGACAACCTGAACTACCTCGGCGAAGAGGGCTTCATGAACAAGACCATCACGTACATCATCGGCGAGAACCACGATCTGTGGAAGCGCGGGCTGGCGGAGGAGGCTGCGTCGCAGCTGGAAAGCGACGGCATTCCAAAGCTGCCCAAGATCGTCAACGATTTTGGGGGAGTCGAGCAGAAGTCCTAGAGGAGCCCGGCCAGGGCCGCGATCGTATATATAGGAGCGTCAGCTGTGCGCCATGCGAGGCCGTTAGCAGCGCTGCGGGCGACTGAACGCCCGGCATGCGCAGCCACGGGCAGCGCACGAGACGTCGACACGATTTATGAATTACGTACCACCAGCGGAGAGGAAGAGCCCTCGGCTACGGCCCGGACCGTGGCTCTCACACGGGATGCATCCCGCACCCGCGGAGAGGCTAGGAATGCAGGCTGAGGCGTGCTGGCCCTATGTAGCGTTTTAAACGGGCACCTAGGTGCTTGTCTGCCCATATATAACACCTTACTCAGAGGATCGGCCGCTGTGACGCCATCGGAAGGGTCAGAAAGAGCTGGAGGGAGCAGAAGACCCGCATTGTGGAGTCCGCAACACGGACCCTGCGTTGCCCGGCCCACGCAAAGTGTCCGTGTTGCGTGCAACGGTGACTTGCAGGGCCCAGCTAGCTTGTTGCCCCCCATCAGCGGAACCATGTCGTGCTGCGGACGGGCGACCTTTGTCCTTCTCACAAACTACAGCTATTGCTCTTTTGCTTTGCCTTGCTTTGCCTTGCTTTGCCTTGCTTCGCCCTGGCCTGCGCTTCTTTATTCTGCTCCGCACTGTTGCGATTCGTATCAGTGGCCATATATAGGCATAGTTGAGAAGCCCGGCTTCAGGAACCGACGAAAGGCAAAAGAACCTTAAAGCAAAGGATTAGGTCAGCGTTCATTTGGACTCATCTGACTGATTTGTAAACTACCAGGACACTAGACTCACGATGGCAGTTATTGTTGCAGGACTTGTTCTAATAATCATGAAGACCGTCGATGATGCAAAGAAGCGCCGCAAACGGAAAGCCCAACAGAAAGGAGTCAGGGCTATAAAAACATCTGCCCAGAAGATGTAAATCTACGGGGAGGCCTCTGTAGGTAGCCGGTCGGCTCAGTTTCATATATCAAACATCCATATTTGCTTCTACCAACATGAACATATTCAACGACAGCACCTTCAACCTGGTCGACAACGAAAAGCTCACCATGGACAGCTACGACCCTTTTGAAAACGACACCTTCCAGTACATGAGCGACTTCTCCACCGAGAGGGACTCCAACTGGTCGCCGATGGACCTGAGCGACCGCCAGAGTAGCGGCTCCACGCGCGACAGCGAGGTTCAGCCGTACCAGAACTTCCTGCGGACGAAGCTGAGAGACATCGAAAACGAAAACACCGGAAACACCGAGACCTATGTCAAGCCCATCGTGGAGACCCCACTACCGCCGGGCAACGAGGACGAGATACGCTGGTTTCAGTTGCAGCAACTGGCGTTCAGCCTGAGCGGCGACGCCATGGTGTACACGTCGCACAGAGATTCCCGGGACTTCAACGTTCTGTGGCGGGCGTATGTCGTCGTTATTCAAGCGCAAGCAGGAGCATCTGGCGTGCCCTCGGCTGCTGGTATGGTATTATGCGGCACCGAGCGCCATCAGGACAACGAGCTGCAGGCATTGCTGGACATGCCCGTCAAGGAGCGCATCTTGAAGCTGGAGGTCTATCTGAGATCGGAATTCCACTACTGCCCGTGGTGCCAGGTCAGGTACCCGAGCGAATGCATCATGTACAAGTATTGCCCGGGCATACGACAGGAAGACCACACATAGCGATTGTACGGATGAAATATTGACAGCGGGGCAACCGGCATACAGCAGGAAGACCACACCTAGCGACGCCTGTGGAGGAGAAATACTAACAGCGGCTGGTACCGACTGGAAGCCTAAGCTGCGGAGTGTTATATGGGCCAATGGATGTGCAGCTGATCCGGTGGAGATCATGACAGTGGTTGGATCAACGCCAACGCTGGGACAACACTGACAGCCCCGCCTGCCTAGGCGGTGATGCGTTAGCAAAGAAGCATCTCTCTCTGGTAAGAAGTAAAGGCCACTGCGATTGCAGAGGCAGCACTCCAGATGCCATGCTGAATGGCAGCTAGGCGTTAAGGCAGTTTTGAGTGGAACACTGCCATGTGTAGACCGATACGTAACAGGTGATGTGCTTAATATTATAGGTATTGCTAGCTAGCCTTGATAGGGATTCGAGTTTCGACGCCGGCCTATTATTTTAACTGGTGGGACCAGTTTTAAGAGGTTGGTGGGTAGATCTCACTAGCCCACATGTCTCAACGGGCTTGCTCTTCGCAATGGACCTGCATCCTGTGTAGGCAAGCGCTGGGGCAAAATATGCCGTTGTTCCTACCGTTGACTAACCTATCTTCAATGGAAGACCAGGTGGAGAAGCAAATCCGTCCATCAGTGAAACCTAATTGACATGGCCCTACCAGCACCTGTGATGTCCTCGAAGTTTGCTGTAGGTGGTGCCAGCGGCAGCGATGGCCTTCAAGTCTACTTCAGACGGTGCAAACAGCTCTGGGCGTTAAATAGTAACATGACGACTATACTAACGTTATGGAGGCAGTATCGCGTAAAGGATAACTTTTGTAAGTCGAACCTCGAACTCTATAGTTTATTACATTTTTCTGCATAGTATGTGCACAATGTCACAGTCGTGTGAGCTTTTCGATGTGCACTCGGTCAGCGTTGTGTATTACAGTGCAGTGTCGTAGAAATCCCCGCAATATTTACACAATTTTAGGCAAGACTAAATAAAATATGCTAAGGATGCCATCCAAAGGTTAGAGCCTCTGATCTGCTGTCAGGCATGCTCCAAATGCTATATTGTGTGAATATTAAGGCCCGGTGCCAAGCATCTAAAGACGACAAAACACATGGAAAAACTTGTGTCCCCAACCATTTCCTATATGATAAAATATCTGGCAATTGGCGACAACCTCTAAACCGACCTCTGAAGCTTTGGGACGGTCCAATTGCGAGATTAGTAGCTCCATTATTGATCACTCTTAACGAACACCATAGTTTAAACGCTCTTATTAGCCTATTTTAGTATATTAGAAGACCTTGAACGATAGCGCATCCCAGGCCCAAAGAACTGCGAGAAGGCTACGTAGCCAAGCACAGCATACAATCATGAACCAAGGAGCGTTTCATGCAGACTATCTAGGTCATGCTCGATCGTCGTCGACAGCGCTGATCACCGAGGTCGCGGCCACCGTCAGCGAAGACGCGATATCCAAGGTACAGATCTACAACAACATCTGTGAGTACGAGGAAAAGCTCGGCAAGCTCGTCGCAGCGGTCGACAACTACCGACCGGAGGTTTCCCTTGCCAAGGACGTCATTGAAGTTGACAAGAAGCTGTATGAAAGCCTCGCTCTCTTCTCCGAGTACGAAACCATAGACCAGGAGCTGACACGACTGAAGGAGGAGTCTACCAGGCTGGATCTGAAGACAAAGCAGATACTCGAGTCGCTCAACGAGTGCCACAACGTGCTCAATTCCCTGCCGATGCTCGAGCAGGCTGAGTTTGAGAAACAGACCATCATTGAGCAGCGGAAGAAGATAAACTCTAAAGTGCTCCTGGAGTACGCAACGAAGCTCGCAAAGTTTACGAGAATCCCACCAACCTTCGATAAAGGTACCGTAGGTCCAAATAACTTCATCTGGCCAGCCGAGGATGCGCTGAGAAAAGGCATGCTTGCGATCGCCGCCCTGCATGGGCGCGAACTGACCAGAGTACCTGGCGAGCCCGATGAGCCCGACGAGCCAGCTCAACCAGACAACGAGGTACCAGGTCAGAACACGGATCAAAATGGAGAGGCCGATCTCGAGAATACGTCTACACGGGATGTCCCTGACGCTCACACAGAGGCCGAAAGACGGCAGTCGTTTGTATTCGCAGATAACGACCAGAAGCAGGAAGAGGCAAGCGTCGAGGACGATGATGGTGCAATGGACCTTGATCTGGATCTATTCAACCCGGACGATTTTTAAGATGACTAACAGAAGGTAATCGGAGTTGTCCTTCTTATGTGTAACATTAAATCAAAATAGATACGTAGAAACGGTGTATATACTGGCAAATCGAGATAAGATAGTCTTACTTTTTCTTATCTTGCGCTATGGGCTTTGGGGAAAACGCACTGAAGCTCATCCTCCTCCGCGAGTCGTTCGACGTGGCTTCAGTCACCTCCTTCTTGAACTCAGCAAATGCCTTCGAAAGGTTCTCCTCCTCGATCTGCAGACCGCTTTTGTTCCGCCAGTCATTGTATTCGTCTTTGAACTCTTCCCAGGCCTCCTTGGCCTGCTGAGGAATCTTATCAACATCTATTTCGGGTATCCCGAGGTTGATGTCCTTGTCGGCCAGATCGGCATCCTCGTATTTCATCTTTTCGTCAATTATGGAGCCCAGTGTGGTAGCCTTTTTCGAAACATCTGTCTCTAGCTTTTTCTGTTTAGCAATGGCAATTTCCTTGGGCTGTTTACTCTTACAGAACGAGACAACCTGCTTGGCGTATGGTCCTTTGAATAGGAAGAAGGTGATGGCAATGCCGATGTGAATGTAGAAGTAGACCGATGACCAGACTAGGATAGAGTACTTGAAATCCAAGATTATGAATGGCATGACCAGGTATCCGAATGCGAGCTTGATGACATAGAAACAGATAAAGTCATAGATCCATTTAGTAGATTTGGGTGTGCTACCATCCTCGGCCAAAAACATGGGTCTAAAGTTGCGTCTGTAAAATTTCCCGCAGGTTTGGTACAAAGCTCCCGTGGCAAACGTCAAGTAGTAGCCGGGTCTAGTCCCATGCCAGAATGCAGATGTCAAGAACGTCAATAATGTAGAGCGGAATCCAGGCTTTTTGCCTGGTTTGACTAGTCTCAGATAAACGTAATTCTTCAACCATTTATTGGTGTTCATGTTCCAAGCTTCTAAACTCTCGTGAGTGCTTTGAGCCATTTCCACACCGCATATGTCAACGTTTTGGACACGATTCCATTTGATGTGCTGACTCTTTGCATCGTAGCCATTATAGCCCAGTCCACACAAAATGCAGGATGCCTCCGATATTGTCCAAGCAGCGTAGTACTTAAACCGGATCGTGAATCCTAGAAGATACATGTAGTGTATTCTGAAAAGGAATGATCTTTTCATGAACTCCGAGCGGTTGAGCATATAATGCGCGCTGATGTAATTGGGCGCCAAACCGTTCAACGTCAACCACCCCAATCCTTGCAGAACTTTCCAGAAGGCTAGAGTTCCATTTTTGGGGATCTGGCGCTTCCCAGGATGATATCTTCTGTTAGGCTTTTTGCTTTCGGGTAGATCCTTGAACATTTCTCCATTCAGCCAGCTATCAAAGTCAGCAAAGTCAAAACTGGGTCCAGTCAGAAGCGTTGGGTAAAAGAATGCGTATGCCAAAAACTTCAACAGTGGAGGATGGGTTTTGACTGCCTTCGCTTGTTGGAACTCCGACAAATCCTCCCATTTGTGATCCACAAAGTAGTTACCGTCGTAGTAAGACCAGGCAAAGGACGTGAGCTTCATGACAAGCACCATTTGAGATCCGGTGATGTCGATTGTCTCTGACGTCTGAACATTGAAGATCTGGGCGTAAATGTGGTTGATCGCCAGGTGGGCCATCACGAACAAGAAATTCAAGTGGGGCATGAATTTCGATTTGTAGAACCTGCTGATCAGATATGTAAACATTGTGCTTATGAGCAGTGTGATGCATCCGTTGAATAAATTCAGGACTCCGAAGAGGTAAAATATCGAAGCGCCAATGATGTATACGCATTTCAACGTGATCCGTTCTGTGGGCAACCTTTTAAGGATAGCGTTCAGCGGAAATGACCCCAGTAAGCATATCGCATACCTCAGGATAAATCCATCGATTCCGTAATATGCGCTTATCTTGTTTAGCGCAATGTCAACCGGATTGAACATCGTGGACACAATTTTGAGTCTCAGGGCTGTTCGAACAGTAAAATCGGAGAGAAATAGTTTCTTGGTCCCAAATGTATTATGTATCCTTCAAATACTGCGTGGCAGTAGTAGGCGATTTCCAAAATCTGATCAATGTTGTTGCCAACAAGATGCTTCCAGACTCTCCCCAACGAAACTGTGTTATTGGGCTGCGCTCTCTAGGAACGACTCTGCAAAATTATACGGGGTCTGATCGGTAAAGGTGAAAAATAAGGTAAGGAGACAGAAAACACCGACAGCACAGCAGCAGCAGAACAAAAGACGACACAACCACAACTGGCACAATTGTAACTCGAGTGTCTTCAGCACCAACAAAACGATATATTCAAAGAGTTGCTTTTCATCCTTAGCTTTTGTTGGCTGTTCTTGTGCTTCTGGCTTCGCGGCCACTTGGCTCGTACATGCGTATAATTGACCGGAGTCTTTAGTAAACAAAAGTAGACGGAAGACAATCCCCTAAGTAAAGAACCGGGCCCAAAGACAGTAAAACCTGAAAATTACTATTTGCTCATTTGGTGCCATTAAAAACACTGAATTTCGGTTAAGCTCCCTCCAAAACCTATGTAGATGAACTGTTTTTATTATCACGTTATACGAAATACGAAAATGCTTCACAGCTGAGTGGAAAATATCATACTAAAAATTTGCGAGTCTTTCATGAGTTGTTAGAGTAATTTTAATCACTATAGTAGCTATAGCAAAACCATGCTGCTATGCTTTTGGTGTTTGGTTTGTAGTTTGTTTCTGAGCAGGGCGGCAATGCCATCTTTTCCACGGCTTCATTTCTGCCAGGATGGTAACGGTTTTCCTCGAATTCGTAACTAATGATGTATACACGTAATTCTAATAATACTTGCAACACATCTTATCTTAATTTTACTATAGCGGGTTTCTAAGAGAGACTTCTTCTGAAATTATCCTCTAGCTAACCAGCAGAGCTTTCTATCACTGCTCTTCCATTTTATTAGTACTGATTTGCGCATTCTGCCCCGAGAGAGCCGTGTTAAGTTTGTCCCATGTTTCTAAGTACGCTTTTCAGCTCGCTCGCTAGAACTGCGTTCCCTGCAATGGAAACCCCGTCACTGATAATTACCAGAAGTCTCATGAAGACGCACAAGGGTGCTGCCAAACGGTGGAAGAAGACTGCTACTGGTTTTAAGAGAGGAAAGGCCGGCCGGAGCCACGGGAATGTCGGATGGTCCCATCGGTCCCTCAAGTCTTTGAGTGGTAAGACAGAAGCACACGAAACACACATGAAGCGCCTGAACAGGCTAATGCCCTATTAAAGCACCCAAACGAGCGTTCCAGCATGTGACCGTTTCTAGACTGTGGTTCGCGATTTTCAGGGTATCTAGCCCCGATAGCATATAGACTGCAGGCTAGCATACTTGTAGATATCATTTGCTAATGTTATAATTCATTTTTTACTGTATATAAAATAAATACTCGACGTTTTCAAAGTTCCCCCCACAGCCACTGCTGTTGAGTTACGCCTTTGCTGGGTCATACTCGTGCTCTATCCACCGACCGGTCGAAAGATCCTTCTTGAGGTCTGCGGTTGGGAAGTAGTGGTAGTTGGTCTTCAGCGAAATAGCAAAGGGCACATTGTCAAAGCTCACAAGTCTGACCTTGCAGTATGTATTATCTGGAATTGTCTTAACAACAGCTAAGAACTTTTCAAGATCGGGCGTGGGCTGTTCGTTGACGTGTGTGATGAAGTTTGTCGAAGCTATGCCGTACTGCATAGCGGGCGAGGACTCGCCCCTGAAAGTGCAGTATACTTCACTCGGAATGTTAACCATGGCCTGACGTACGGCATGATGCGGCTTCTGTAGAATACAGCCAGAGAATATTACCATATGGGAAGTTTCTGAAACCTCGACAATATTGACGTTAAGCTCCTCAACTTTGCCTTGACGTACGATTTTAAATTTTAGTTGTTTTGTGGACAGCTCATTCTCCTTCATGTCCACGACACCCTCCAATTGATGCATGTTAGTCACTAACTCGTCATTGACTGACAGAATAACGTCACCGGTCTGTAGTTTTACCTTATCTGTTGTGTAGGAGACCCTACTTACTGTTATGAACTGCAGCCTGCTATCTGATACACTCTCCATTCTTGTGATCCATTCTTCGGGTACGCCTCTTATCCTAGCGTTTAATATAGAAATGGATCCAAACCCAGCATCAACTATGGATACACGTGGCTGTTTGCCAGCCTTTAAAACATCAATAACTTCCTTGCATTCTGTAATATCCAGCCCCATTAGGTAAATTTTCTCCTTACCATCCTGTCTTTCTCCGAGGAACGACAACCACAGTCCTCTGATGGTTCCGTCGTTGTCAGCTAAAATTCCTGAGTTGCATCTGTTACTGACATTACTATCAATGGATAAGGCTTCTAAATTAGTTGCTCTATATCTTGGTATCAAGTTACTTGGAATACTCACGGAAGAAATGTCTGTAACATACGTCTCGGATGTTACTAGTCTATTATTCTGTGTAAACCCGATAAATTGGGTTTTGTCACCCCTTTTCAATCTGGTGTTCGATATAGTTGGTGTTTCAACAGCAGCCTTGACAAGACAAGGGTCGTATTTGATAATTCCATAATTTTGGGTTGGGTGCAGGAATACAATATCTGCTGGGACAAGGATCGAGTCGGCAATGGTAACAAACACATCCAAACAGTCGTGTGGGACAATTCTTCTGGAAACGACAACAAAACCTTGCTCAGCATCTATAACTAAACCCGAAGTCTTGTGAGTTTCTGCAGAGACGGAATCCAACGGTATGGCAGCCACACTAGTTACCATGCAGAGTGAATGTGAGAGTTTTGCAATGCTTGGATTATCAATTGGAACATCGATAAACTTGGCTGTATGTGGTTCTATTGGCTCCGGTGGAATTGGGCTCGCAACATTAGTATAGTCCCATATTCCAGTTGTATCATTTCTCTTGTAAATTCTGAACTCATTGCACCAGTGACGGTCAATATACACAGAAGTAACATGGGGAGAGTGCATATCTGTTAGGTGATGATATTTTACGGTGACCCGTTTGCGGTCTGGAATCGTCTTCATAACTTCAACAAATTCGTCTAAAGTCCTTGTTTCCCTATTATCTACAGCATCAACGATCCAGCCAATCTTTTCCTTACTGTCAAAATTGAATGAACCAGAGGCACTACTCAGAAAAACACCTCTAACGGGTAAAGCATAAAATCTGGCCATCTGATAAGAAAGCTCATTGAATGTTGCCCCACAAACTTCCACGTATCGGTTTGGTGTAATGCTATGGAGGTCGCCTACGGTGCAGTTAACAGTATGGTCAACACCTCCACGCTGAATAAGTATTTTGACTTTCTTATTAACGTTTTCATCTAATATATCGTCCACTTGGATGAAGGAAGAAATGTGTTCATCATTGATCGAGATCAACGTATCACCTTCCTTGATTTTGGTGTCTCCGGGGCCGTCTCTTAAAATAGTCTCGGCCACAAGTAAACCAATCTTATCGGGAAAGTTTTTACGAGCTGTGCTTTCACGATCAGGTGTCAGACCTAATCTCCTACATTCATCGTATGGTTTCAGTAACCATTGAACCTGAATAGTTCCTCGAGTGATTGGCATTGAAGTTTGTATGCATTTCAATGCTCTTAAAACTCTATCCAATGGTAGAAAGAAGTCTGTTGAAGCCTCTGTTGATCCACCTGCCTGTAGTGCTACGGCATGTCCATCTATATTAACTACAGGTGAACCACTTGAGCCGCCGGACGCGGATGCAGCCGCCTGGATGTATTCGGTATTAAAATCATTGTATGTTAGTTCTCCGTAATCTGGTGCATTTCTATCAAGTCGACTGATGAACCCCGCTAGGATACTAAGCTTTTCTCCTGCATCGTTACCCACAACCCTGATCTCTGAACCAATTGTTGCCAATGATGGCTTTAATTCCAGTGCAGTTACCGACATGTACTTTATCTTCTTTGGATCAAATTTTAAAAACCCAAAATCATGGATGGGATCCCTGTAAATAGGTGTCACATCACACTCTTCGTGATTGTCAAAGACGACATAGCCAATGAAAGGGCCCGCACCCACAACGTGCCGGTTAGTGAGGATGATGCCAAGCTCAGAGTCGACAACAAACCCTGTTGCCTCTGAAACCAAAGGTGGATCACAGTCAAAAGGAGCAACTTGTGAAAAATGTATGGATACGACAGAATTGACAACCTTACTTATGGTATCTTGCCATTTAGCATAATTTTCAGAATCTCTGTATACTGGGGCAGCCTCTATAGGAAAATCACCGTCATTAGCCTGTTTCATCACCTCGTCCACATCATTATCTATCATATCTTCATCTGAACCATCTTGCTCGTTCAAGTGCTGTGGCCTTTTGAACATTTGTTCCTCCAAAATCTCATCACCATTTTCTGAATAAAGTCTCTTCTTCTGTTCTGAGGAAGTCGTCATATCAATTATTGGTTAAATAAACAACTTGCCACCTAGTGTAGACCTTAGATCGATACAACAGAGTGGGCTATGAGAAACTATGTCTGCGTTGTTGGTATTTTTATATATGCTGCAGATCTGGTAAATTTTTGGCGCCGGTTATGAAAGAACCCATAATGTCAATTCTGTATATCACTAAATACGTACTCAGTACAGTATGTATCGGCCTAGTCGAATTGGCCCTAATAACATTATGGAATAGGCAAGGCCACTTTCCCTGAAATATTTTAATCCTTAGTATATTGGTTGTTTTGAAAAAATGGCCTCATTTAACAATCAAGTGAATGATTCCAACTGCTTGGAAATTTGTACCTAAAACAATAATACATATAAATGAATTTCATGTCGTCTCAAACAAAGCCCTTTGATCGTTCCTTTAATTATATTGCGTTCAAATATCAAGCATACAATTTTAAACCCGCTTTAACTTTTTAATATGTAAATCAAGGCGTGTCCGTGGGCTCAGAAATCTGTTTAATAGACAAATCTTGATCGATCCGTCTCTTCCAATTTTCAAACTGCTCTTTTGATACGATGTTACTGTTGGGTTCTAGCATAGATCCCAGCTTTGATGCTATCGTTTCAAGGTAGCTGTTCCCTTCAAAGTAGTTATTATGAATCTGGAGGGCCTTGTACCATCTTTCACCCATAATCAATTCCTTTACCAAATTCATGGATTCAGTCATAGCCTCAATGTCTTTGGTCCTCATCAGACTACACATTTTGTCAAAAATCAAATAGTCAAGACGAGGATCTTTCCGTCTTTTCTCTGCAAAAACAATATGAACTACGTTTAAAACCAAGCCGCACACAAGTTGCCAAGGATGTACTAGATAGGTTGAGTGTGTGACGTATTCATCCAAAACCATGTATGCAGTTTCCTTAGGTAACTCGAATTGGTTACAGAGATCTATTACCTCCTCTGAAGTTACCTTATAATATTTTTTTTCCAGAAGAGATGCAGTTTTTCGTCTAGCAATTGTAGATTTCTTACCTGGCTCTGTCCGTCTTTTTTTAAGCTCAGGACCACCTTTGGTTTGATCGTTACTTGATTTCTTAACGCCTACGTCATCATTAGTTTCCGTAGCGTTTTTGAGTTTTTTCTTGGTTGCAGGGATCGTGGATACTTCTTCTTCTTCTTCCTCTTCCTCTTCAAATGCCAATTTTCTACGTGCCACCGGAGATGGTGGTTCAGAATCTATTAGGTCCTTTGGTTCTGGCGTCTGCAGACGTGTTGTGTCCTTTGTAGGCGTGGCAAACAACTCTTTTCTTAGATCATCTGGATTCCTTGCAGTAAACCTATCATTTTTGGTGGGAGATCGCCTTTTTTTGGGACTTGGAGACCATGCAAAACTTTTCACTGGAGACGATTGCAATAAATTAAATTTCAGCAAATCAAGCAACTGACGAACTTTCTTGGGTTCTAGCGGAATCCTCTCCATAGAATATTCTAGTGTGGAATTGTATTTTTCGGCTAACTTCTCTGCCGCTACAAACGCGCAAAGATGTGCTCTAGCAATCTCTTCCTCCTTTTTCAGCATTACCTTACTGGTGGAAACGTTGTACAGAGTGCTTGTGGCCATAAACAGCTTTTTCATTGGTCCTATTGACCAATCAACGTTTTCAGCGTTATCGATTCCCAAGACATCCTTTATACTGCCTTGTAATTGAGTTGCCGACATTCCAAAACCATATACTAATTTCAAAACCGTAAAAGTACTATGAAACCAATTAATTTAAATTACGCCAAGCCTGTTTATATTTTATTCGGATCTTATTTCATTAAATGTCAATCATAGCCAACGAAGTTTATTAACATCTAGAAATTTAATATACTTCATTTGCTACTTTATTCAGAAGTTTCATTTAAAAAATATAAACACCGAAGTAGACAGAACAAAAAAGACATACATTGGCCCTATTAACCTGTTTTTATTTTGGTGGGATTTGATAGCGACGTTGTATATGTCAGGATATCATAACAACTATTATTCTGCCGGGCAAGGTGGAACTCAGCGATACCGATATTCACGACCATCTCAGTATCCTTCGCGTTATAATAACGGTTACTCCACGAATCGTTGGCAAGACCATGACGCAAGTTTCGAGTCATCTTTTGACAGTAAAGAGAGCTATCGTTCTCATGGATATGCAGGTCAAAATGGAACACAGACTGTGCCTGTAGACCAGAAGAGTGCTAACAGATACTCCCAGTCACAGAATAGCAATAGAAAGCCTTTGGAGCAGGATCCTCTTGCAAGGCCCTTACCTACAATCAAATATGACAAGACACCGCTTTGTGAAAAGTACCATTATTTTGATCCTGTGGCGAACAAATTATTACATGGCTCGTCCATGAAACTTTGGACAACCGATGCAGCTCTATTGAAAACTGGATACGTGTTAGAACATGAAAAGCATGCAGGACAGAGCAGATCAGTGATTAAAGCGCGTACACCTGATATTAGAGCTGTTGATCCCAGAGTAAAAGGACAAGCATACAAAACAAAGAGGAAGCTTAGACAGAAGTTAGTAGAGGTGCCACCATTGTTATATGACAAACATTCGATCGGCCCCCCACCTCCTTACGAGATTGTAGTTTCCGCAATAACTGATGTACTAACCGTGAAAGATATATCTATCAAGAATTACTTTCTCAAATATGGGGAAATTTCACATTTTGAATCTTTTAGCGACCCTAATAGCGCCTTGCCATTGCATATATATTTAATCCGTTACAACGATATGGAGGGCAAAATCAATACTGCCATTAAAGCTGCCAGAAATGCTGTGAAATCATTTGAAGAAAACAATTGTTCTATTCTCGGTGCTAAATATGCAGTTAAATTTAATCGCAATGATGAGTTACAACTTATGGTCGATAAAGCTGTGAATGAAAACTTAAAGAAGGCTCAGAAGATCAATGAACAGTTGAAAAAACAGGTCAAAAATGAGACACACATTACAAAAGATAATATGAATACAAAAACTGGAGAGTTTAACGAAGAACTAGATCCTGATTTGAAGAAAGTGATAAACAACCGTCCAACAATTTTTCTCTCAAAAGCATCCATGAATATC
This sequence comes from Hagleromyces aurorensis, assembly GCA_030705145.1. Classification (NCBI taxonomy): domain Eukaryota; kingdom Fungi; phylum Ascomycota; class Saccharomycetes; order Saccharomycetales; family Saccharomycetaceae; genus Hagleromyces; species Hagleromyces aurorensis. The sequence continues at coordinate 30,502 of JANIWU010000059.1, read as the reverse complement.
ACTGGCTTCCGAGTGGGTGATTTCAGGTTCAAACTAAGAAAGTTTAGGTGGTCTAGAATACTAGATCATTCAACTGGGATGTATGTCATCTTTAATAATATTGATCAAGCTAAAAGTTGCTACAACAATGAATCCGGGAGGTTGTCAAAAATTTGGAAACAGGGCAAAACTGCCAGTGAAGTAAAACTTCAAATGATACCGTCTGTTAATTCCGAGAGGCTAACATCTGTACCATCTGCTAAGAGTACCATCCCAAGCAAAAAGGTTTATAAAACAAAAGAAGAGCTAATTGATGCAGCCACGGATATGATAATCAATCAATTAAAAGACGCTGTGGATGTCGATATCAGAAGACGTTTAATAGGACCTACCGTGTTTGATGCATTGAATCCTGATTTGTATCCAGAATTAATGGCTCAGAAAGAGGAAAATGATATGAAGAAGAAAGAAGCGGCAACAAAAGCAGAGGAAGAACGGAAGAATAAAAGTAAAAATGCAAATACCGTTGATATTTTCAGTCTATATAATGGCTACATTGTTCCAAATCATAAAAAGCGTAGATATGAGCATAATACAGAAGGGAAAAAGAGAAGGAAATTATCAGATGCAAGAAAGCCATTGACTCATATTCTAAATGATGAAATATTAACAAAAGAACAAACACCATTGCATGGTTCAGAATCCTCATTCCAGCCATCTGCCGATGAGGATGAATCGAACTCTTCTGATATAACAATGTCAAGTGGTGAGGAAGATGAGCACGAATATGATAGCACAAAGGAGGAAGAGGAAATTAAAACCGAGCCACCAATCACACCGGAATCGATTGACGAAAAACCTTTGCTTCTGGAAGAAAAAGTTGATGACTTTATGAAAATACCAGAACTATATCGACCAAGCGCGTCAGAATTTCCACAACCTGTATATAAGGAAAACTATCGTAGTGGCTCGATATCACTAACTGAGTTCCAAGACCTAATTAAAGATGATGAAGATTTGGAACTTCTAAATGAAGTCTTAAAAGAAAGAACAGTTCTGGAAGCGATTAATGACCAAGTCCTTGAGTACAAAGTCTGGAAAATAAAAAAACAAATTGAAAATGAGAACACCGCGAAGGAAATACAACTGAAGTTGAATGACGTTTTGCTGGAAACAAAAATTGATCTTGGGCAGGGCTCATTCATGTCTGAGGGATTTAAAAAGATTCCAGACAAGCAGAAAATTTTCTATTTGCCTCATCGTCGAAACGTTCATCAACTGCTAAACACAGTGCATAGTCACACAGAGAACGAAATCGAAAGGACTCCGGATTTACAGAAGGAGGAATCAGAAAAGGTAGAAAGCAGTGATTTGAATGGGCCCGAAATATCATCCTCGAGAGATAATAGGGCTTTGAATAGAAGGTTTCAGCAAGACATTGACGCGCAGAGGGCGGCAATTGGGACGGAGTCTGGTTTGCTTTCGCTGAACCAACTGAACAAAAGGAAAAAGCCCGTAACTTTTGCGCGCTCTGCTATCCATAATTGGGGTCTGTACGCTTTGGAGCCAATTTCAGCAAAGGACATGATCATTGAATATGTAGGTGAACGTATAAGACAGCCTGTTGCAGAAATGCGTGAGCGCCGTTATCTCAAAAATGGAATTGGATCGAGTTATTTGTTTAGAATCGATGAGAACACGGTTATCGATGCTACGAAGAAAGGTGGTATTGCGAGATTCATCAACCATTGTTGTGACCCCAGTTGCACTGCTAAAATTATCAAAGTTGGTGGAATGAAACGTATTGTCATCTACGCTCTGCGCGATATTGCTGCGAATGAGGAACTCACGTACGATTATAAGTTTGAGAGAGAGCAGGATGATGAGGAAAGACTACCATGTCTCTGTGGAGCTCCAAACTGCAAAGGATATCTAAATTAGAGGGTTTTTATCATGCTACATATTTATTAACGTTAATCATGCTGCCTGAATTTATTGGAAGAGATATATCCTATAACTTGCGGTCGTAGTTGAATTGTTATTTTGCCAGCAATTTTCTGCAGTTTAACCGAGGTTGTCCAACAACTTTGCGCTTTTGGTATGATCTCGACACATTTTTTCGGTCTTCCAAATGAATTTTGGTGATACCTAATGAGCATAACTTAATATATACATACATATATAATAATGTAAGGCATGAAAATGATGAGTAGCATATGATAAACACTAACAAAGAAAGCATAAAATACCAGTGCAATTCCTTTGTCAATGCGCCGGGCTTGTGCGACACATGTACCGAGTTATTTTAGGTGCCATCGTAATGCGCGGATCCTAGTTCGATGGAAACACCATTTATCAGAAGTGGCTCAACCGCCTGAGATCACCAAATTGACCTTTAAGACTAATAAAAGTACCGCCAGCAGCTTTATCGACAGCCAACTGCCTCTAGGGACACTAAATAACATTGAATTGACTGAATGCGACGTGGAATTGAATGGAGAGCAAGAATGCAATGTGGATCTTCCACATTCGCTCAAATGTGTCAGAAAGCTCATGGACGATAACAAAGGCAGAGTAGTGCTGACACAGATGGGTTCTTTTTACGAACTCTATTTTGAACATGCCTCTGAGTACGCTCCAAAACTGAACTTGACGCTAACGTCTAGAAACTACGCCCATGGTAAGGTTCCGTTTGCTGGTTTCCCAGTTCAACATCTAACCCGACACGTGAAAGTGCTGGTTCAGGATTACGGCTACAGCGTAGTCATAGCAGACCAATTCCAGAAAAATGGAGTAGCAGATAATGATGGCAACAAATTTTACAGAGCAGTCAGTAGAATTGTTACGCCTGGAACTTTTTTCGATGAGTCCTTCGTAAGTTTCCAAGAAAATACCTATTTATTAAACATCGAATTTCCGGAAAATTGCTTCAAAAAGCTCCCTGATATTAATATGAAGGTTGGAATTTGTTGGGGTGACATATCAACTGGTGAAATGTCTGTGCAGGAAGTGCTTTTGAAAGATCTCATTTCAACAATAACAAGAATTCACCCCAAAGAGATTTTACTAGACGAGAAACTTGTCGAGTACGAGTTAAAGTCTGGAAAATGGTACCCAGAGTTTGTAGAGCTAAAAAATTACGTGATAAAATACGAGAAAATGCCATCCGCCCACAGGACTATTGGCACATTTACAGATCTATTCTCTGGTAGCTGGAGCAATGATGTTGCGAAAAATCTAAACTTGCAGTTGCTTCAATTTACACAAAAGGAGAAAGCTGCACTGAGAAACACTTTAATTTATCTGAAATCACATTTTCCCGATCATGACATGAATTTACAAATGCCGCAGAGACAATTAACCAATTCTATTATGCAGATCGATACAAGAACAAGTACTGCCTTAGAGCTTCATACAACAGTTAGAGACAACAGAAAGAGAGGTACACTTTTATCTACTATCCGTAAAACGGTCACTCCGACGGGGACGCGGTTACTAACCCAATGGCTTTCAGGACCATCTCTGAATGAGACCGAAATCAAGAACCGACAATTAGTGGTAGCATATTTCTTAAAAAACCCAGATGTTAGAGAAATGCTTATCAATAAGCTCAAAGATATAAGTGACATATCTAGATTATTACAGAAGTTCAATTTTGGACAAGGTAATGCTCCTGAACTTATTCAATTGGCCAAGTCACTGAAAACATCAAATGAGATACTCAGTTTTATCTCGATGTCATCCGAAGGCACCCAAAAAGTACCTAAAAGCCTAAAATCTTCTTTAGTTAGACATACTATGTTTGATACAAAATTGATTGATGATGTATTGACGTATGTTAATGAAGAACAATTATTGAAAGAAGATGAAATGCAGGAGGAAGAAGCTACTGGCACAAAAGCCAAACACCCCCAGCATGACTATAATAATATTAATAATGATGAATGGGTTATATCACCGTCGTATAGTAAAAGCTTAGCAAGTTTGCATGAGAGTTATTTCAATCTAATTGGCAAATATGATACATTAACAGCCAGTTATCAGAAAATATTTATTGATGATATGGGGGTCAAAAGTTTAGTTCTAAAACAGCGTCAAAATGGCGAATACGCCATTCATGTCACTGGTACGGCGTCTAAGCTTAAGGCAGTTAACGAGTATATAAAAGAAGGTGGGCAAATGAACGAAGAACCCTTTCATATTCTTCAGCAGTCACAGCAAACAAGATGGGTTTCCCACAAGAAGTGGACTCAGTTAGGTTTCGAGCTAGAAATGATCATTCGAAAGATTAGGAGGGAGGAAACTGATATACTTGAGAGTTTAAAAAAGGAGTTTATATCGAAAAGTTCCATTATTAGAGATATTGCTAATAGCCTTGGGTATTTGGATGTTCTAATCTCATTTGCCAAATTGGCTAAGGATAAGAATCTAGTATGTCCAGTAGTAGATAATTCAGGCAAACTAGATATCGTAGAAGGTAGGCATTTGATTGTTGAGGAAGGGTTGGCTACCAGATCACTAGAACATTTTACTTCCAATAGCTGTGATATCGAAAGTGGACATGTCTGGGTAGTAACTGGACCCAACATGGGTGGAAAATCTACATTTCTAAGGCAAAATGCCATAATGGTGATCCTAGCTCAGATTGGAAGCTTTGTTCCAGCTAGAAAGGCGCATATCGGAATAGTTGATAAAATTTTCAGCCGTGTAGGATCGGCAGATGACCTTTACAATGAGATGAGTACATTTATGGTTGAAATGGTTGAGACATCTTTTATTCTTCGAGGAGCAACCCACAGATCTTTAGCCATTTTGGATGAAATAGGACGAGGAACAAGTGGAAAAGAAGGTATCAGCATAGCATATGCAACTTTGTACTACTTGCTGCATTCTAATCACTGTAGGTCGCTCTTTGCCACCCATTTTGGAGACGAACTTGAAACCATAATTAACACAAAATCTACTGAATTTGAAAAGTCAAGGATTAAGTTCTATAAAAGTGGAATTGTCAAAAATGACAATGGTCAGTTTTATTATGATTATCGTTTGACACCTGGGATTTGCCGAGATTCTGATGCACTCAGTGTTGCAAAATCAGCTGGCTTCCCTGCGGAAGCTCTGAAAATTGCAAAGGAAATACTACGAGAATAGTGTAATCCGGTATATGAAAGTTGCTATGCTAAACAATTGTATGTAATGAGAGCTAATGAAAAATGTGCTAGAACCACACATGTGATTCTTCTTCTGAAGCAATAAATTGTCATTGGTTATTATCGGGTCTCGACTGACTGTATGCTGTGTACTGATTAGGCTGTTGCTGTTGCTGGCTATTTGCGTTTATAAAGGCCCCTTGGTTTGGTTGCATTTGCATTGGGTGTTGTGGATAATAGTTACCACTATAGTAGTTTGGATTATAGGTGGGCGCGATTGGGTAAGCTGTTGGTATCCCTCCTGTCGGTGGAAACTGAGGTGGAGGTGCTGAGTATTGCCCCATATTTTGGCCCGTTGTAGTTGGGAGGGGAAGCATCTGTGGATATTGAACAGGAGGGCTAAATTGGCCAATTGGTTGGTAAAATCCATTTCCATAGGCCTGCTGCGTTGGAGGTTGTTGGAACATTGGCTGCTGTGGGTATATGTGACCTTGATTGGTTGGTTGTGGCTGTGGTTGTTGAGGGAGTTGTGCATAGTTTCCATATGTGTCTTGTTGAGGGGAGAAATATCGCGTTTGGTCGTTGGAATAAAAGGGTTCACTTCTCTGGGCCATTTGAGTATTATTTCTTGGCAGTGGTTGTTCCTGATAATTCAGTTCCACCTTCTTAGTTTCAAGTTCTCTTGTTTGTTGTCTGGCATCTCTTGATCTGTATCCATGGGTTGTTGACATACCAACGGGCGGCTTCATGGTAGGAATCTCTCTGTTGTCCTTTCTGGGTCTTTTGTTTTGGTTTTTAGAAACGGCTGAATTATTATTGGGCTTCTTTTTGGAATCTTTCTTTCTCTTTTTGAAAAGAGCCTCTTTTTCATCATCTGAGAACTCCTGCTCTTCCTCGGGAACTTCCTCATCATAACCATTCGAAGCATCGGATCCCTTCATTTTTTTTAGTTCAAAAGTATCAACCCAATGAGCATCTCTCGAAACCAAGAATACCCTAGAACCTACATGATTGGTCTTAATGCTCTGAAAAAGTTCTGTTTTGGATTGCGGAAGCGTTATTCTGTAAAATGGGTTCTGTAATTTTCCGAAAACCTCGCAAATCGAACCTATGACTGTTTTATCCTCGAGACAAAGGATGGATCCCTCTCTGAGCACCCTTTTCTCGCCTGAAATGGATGTTTTTACGATAATGTTGTTGTCGAACGCAGTTCTGATCGTCCCGATGTCGGTGATTTTTGTGTTCTCATCCAATGTGTAGCCTTCCGGAAGTTCGGTAGGTTCTTCTGGCATCTCATGCTTCGATCTGATTGGACCAGTCGAACTGGGCTCATCTTCTTCGTCTGTTCCATTTTGATTGTCCTCTACTTCGATTTCGCTGCCGCTGTCATCAGAACTAGAGCTGTCTTCTGCATCTATATCTTTGGCCACTGCTACTTCGTCCTGAGTAGATTCTACAGGTTCCGTTTCTGCACCATGTTTGTCTTCTGATTCGACATTTTGTTCACTTAAATGTGCTGAAGTAACTTTAGAGTTTGTATTGTCTTCATTGTCTTGATGTTTCTCAATGTCAATGTCTCCAGCGAGTCTACCACTTGTTGCTTCTTCCTTGCTATAAACAGCGTCCTCTAGATCCGGTTCTTTGACAGATTCGACTAAGCTCTCTTGCCTCATGTTTGTTTTTAAGGTTCCCGTGGGCTCACTTGCAGTTTTTGGCTCCACTACAGAACCATCACTCTCCAAGGCTGCATTTTCCGTTTCGCGCTCGTGCTGTTCTTTGTTGTCCACTTCGGAATTCACCACAAATTGTTCTCTAGCATTATCGTTATCGGCACACTCGTCACTGCTGATATCTACGACGTCTACGTCTGGTCCGGTGCTTAATTTGATTTCCTTTGTTGGATCCTCTAAACTCTTACTAAAAAAGTCTGACATGATGATAAGGTTGTAAATTTCACGCAATTCTAAGTTTCAAGCGTCTGCGCAAAATCAAAACTATTTAAGCTGTGACAGTTGTCGTGGTTGCTGATTTTAGTTTTACGCTGGCTTCACTTTCACCTGGACGTGTGTTTTTGGTTCAAGTACAACAGCTCATCGATAATGTTGCGCTGTATAATTTTCACACTCAAGAAGCGAGAGAACCTGTTTAGGGCCTGATCCCGCCCAAAAGAAAGATAAGAAAAATGTAAACAGACACATCAGCGGTCGATACAAGCTCCAATTATGGATTTAAGAAAAGATACTCAGTGTATATTTAATCGATTTCCCAGTTTAATAAAGCTGGCACTAGCAGGCCACTCTCCGGTGAAGTAGTCATCACGATGGGCAGACACAAATAACTACGGGGTTGCACTGCCGTATGCAAACTCGACTTCCCACCACGTAAATGCCAAGGTGTTATTGGGCGGTGGGTTGGCCTTGAAGGATTCTAGCGCGGTTTTGGTGGGCTTACTAGGCTCTGAGTCATAGGAGAGATTCCAATACAATTGAGTCATGTTATACGGCATTTTAGCTCCATGATTCCGGACCTCTGTTGCGTATTGCTGCCGTCAGTACCTCCCAGTAACTCACAGTGGGTCTATTCGGTGCTTGGGGCAGTTCTGTCGCCAGCCTGAAGCCGGTCTAAGACTTTAGTACGCTAGCTCTTTTTCTGCATTTAGCATGCGCTTTTCCGAAGAGCGAGAACAATGTCTCCCTTTTAGGAAGGTTCTATGGGTATGTCTATAGCCGCGTGCGGGGGCGAAAACCGCCATTAACTGAACAGAGTAAATGCATGCTGAATAAGCGCAGGAGGAGATTTTCCGAGTGGACATGCAAAACTTAAGATCTGGTATCGTGGTCCAGAGTTTCGTCTACCGCTGTCGACCGCGATGCTTCGTTTACGTGCGGCACAGTGATGTTCGTAATGTAAGCCCCTCGTTGCGTTTCTTCTGCCACCACCTGGAGATGACACATTTCATGTAAGCCACACCGGGCGTAACCAGCCTCCAGCACCGGACCTCGCTCTCTGGGCATGGTTTTCTCCCTGGCGCTGCGGCTCTGGTGCCTGCGATCTTTTTGTTGGAGAACTGACACTGTCTGGGTCATCCTGCGTCCGTATTCTGAGTTTTGTCCTACCGCGATGTCACAATAAGTAATTTTTTTTTTCGATTGTCCAGTGGGCCAGTCACTCACTATCGCGTAGTGTGCTGGGTGCAGCTTGTGGAGATATCCAGTACCTCCTGGGCCGTAGATGCCCGAACAGCGCAGGTCGTGCAGCCTCCCAGAATCCTGCAGAGCCGTGCGGCCCTGTACTACGGACTGATATATATATATATATATATATATATATATAGTGGAGTCTTTAACACACGTGACGCTGGCCGTTGTCCCGGGTATGATAGTGTCATCTGTACTAATCTGAGCAACATAATCACAGGATACCATCCCGTATATATACTGAGAAGTGTGCCAAGTCATCCGAACCGACGTGTAGTTTTTTAACACAGCCGTATACAAGCAACTCGATGAGCTGTATTTCTAAACAATGTCTAGCAACCGAGTGAACACTAACCTTCATCAAGACAGTCTCGAGACCCAGAGCAGCGCTTCGAGCCTTTCCTCGGGTACCGTGGATGCATATGCTCATGAGAATGTAGATCTTCGAGCCGCAGATGCCATGTCTAATCATTCGGGCTCCTCGCGGGCCATGTCCCTGTCCCGGACGTTGTCAAAGAAGTTTAGCACTATCAAGAAGGCAGTAGATGACGACAACGAGCAACGAGAGACAGTTCCTGACGACATGAACAAGTATCTGGAATTCAAGTTTGACGTCGGTGATGCCATACGGCTAGTAGATAATAACATCAGCCTAGAATTAGAGAAGCCAACAGCCGCTGCTGCTGTGGGGAAGGAGAATCGAAAGACGGAAGATGAGGACGAAGCACAGGACCAGACCAGCCTCGAAGAGTCTATTGCAGAGTCTCTAGAACAGCTGAGTAGTCCAGAGAGCTCTGAATATCAAGCAGGACAACGACGTCAGAGGGTGCGAACAAGATCACACACATCGATTCACAACGATGAGGAAAGTTTGCGACTCGAGCGCGAGCCCACGCTGAAGAAGGTGTTCACAAACAAAACCACGGGTGGCCTAGACCTGCCTCCCGATGGTGGATATGGCTGGGTAATTGTATTCTGTGTCTTTCTGATTATGTTCTCTACCTGGGGCTGTAACTCGGGTTTTGGAATCTTCTTGGCCTTCTATCTGAGCAACAACACATTCCCCGGCGCTGGGCGGTTCGACTATGCGCTTATTGCGGGTTTAACAGTAGGTCTCGGTCAGGGCCTGTGTCCTTTCGTGATGGTGGTTATGCGGATTGCTGGGTTCAAGCAAACTATGTTTTTTGGTGCGGCGCTCATGCTGGCCGGATTCCTGATGGCCGCATATTCGACTCGCCTGTGGGAGCTCTATTTGACGCAAGGCGTTCTGATTGGCATTTCCATATCGTTTATCTTTGCACCTGCAACGACTGTTCTTCCTGGTTGGTTTTTAAAGAAGAGAGCTCTAGCAATGGGTTTATCTCTTCTGGGGACCGGCGCTGGAGGTGTCACATATGGTCTAGCTTGTAATAAGCTGATTCATGACAACGGTGATACGCGGATGGCTCTCAAGATGTTGGCGATAACCTGTACCGTTAGTGTGGTCTTTGCGATTTCCCTGATCAAGCAAAGGAACCCTCCCAAGCCGGTCGGCTTTAGGTCCAAAAAGTTGATCTTTAAGCAATTCCAGTCGGTGTTTTCATTGGAAATTGCCAAAAAGCCCTTTGTCCCTCTGATTTCGGCCTGGTTTACATTTGCCCTATTTGGTTACAATTTGATGATATTCACGTTGTCCTCTTACGCTATTGCAAGAGGTATGTCACCGCACCAAGGCTCTAGTTTGACAGCCATATTGAACGGAGCCCAAGCAATTGGTAGACCATTAATGGGACTCGCTGGAGACAGGTACGGTAGAGCAAATGTAACTATATCCCTGACGTTCTTGTTGACGATATACATGTTTGGGTTCTGGATTCCAGCTCATACTTACGTCCAGCTTATATTCTTCTCCATTTGCTTAGGATCCTGTGTTGGTGTTGCAAATGTCATGAACACTGTCCTAATTGCAGATATGGTAACTCCTGAAGAGTTTTTACCTGCATGGGGATTCGTCAATTACTCGGGCGCTCCGGCTCTTCTGGTTTGTGAGGTCGTCGCACAAGCATTGACTGACAAATCTCACAAGAGCAATCCTTATCTACACACACAGGGATTTGCTGGTGGCTGTTTTGCTGTTGCACTTATCTTGATTATCATACTACGAGAGTATGCTGTTCGAATAAAACTGACCGACAGATACAAGGATACATTAGATAAGCTTGAGGGAAAGCTGGACTTTGAAGACATTGATTCCATGGACTGGAAAGTGTTGAAGGAGAGAAAGTCGAAATACGACTTGCTACTGGGATCGGGCGTTAAGAAATACCTGATGAGACTATTCTATCCCATGAAGGTGTGACCATTTGAGTTTGACGACATAACTTCTTTTCCAGAATTCGATAAATGCATTTACATACAATTCACGTACCACTTATATAGTTTGATATTTAATAATTTCCATTCAATAAATAGCGTGTGCATGACGAAAATTACAGTCAACGCAAAATTCGGCTCAATCTAAGCAACTCCTCATCTCCCTCTGCTCTCAAGTCCTTTATCAGTAGAAACTTGGTGGCTCTTATGTCGTTGTAGCTGGCTACAATTAGCGATAAAAGGTAATTGAGACGAGTTGTAAGATCTTTGATATCCTGTTGGCCGTGCAGATTGAACTGAATCAGAATTTCGTACCCGATGTCGTTTAATGCAGAAATCTGTTTGATAATATCAAACATCATGCCCATCAATAATATTAAGGTGGTCGAAAAAGCTTGCCCAGAAAAGCTTCCCAAGTTGCGTTGCTCGCCAGAGTTTAGCAACTTGTGGGTCAATATTGAGCCTATAAAACTTTCGTGCAATGTCTCAAGTTCATCAATATTAAGTGGCATATTTTCACGAGTTTGCGACTCTTTCTCTAACTCAGGGAATATGTTATTTTTCGGTCTCAACACACCGTTATACACTGTCAAACCACTTTTTAACTTGGAGGTCGTAGACTTAAAGGATAATGCTGGATTATCAATAACTCTCAATTTATTCATGAACTCTGTGAATTTTGTTTCGATTATGGAGCTGAATACAAAATTTTCCAACTTTTGGCTCAATTGACTGACTTGTGATTTAAGTACATTCACCCTGCACAATTTCTGCATTACATCCTTTACGATTGGTTTATTCCTGGAGATTTTCTTCAGATTGCGATGCAATTGATTTGATCTGGACCACTCCTCGTTCTGGAAAAAGTTGTATTTCTTGAATCTCCACAAAAAATTAAATATTCTCAAATACTCTTTCTTTCCCTCCACCCTATTGGCATTTATTACCACGGATAACGGAGGGTCGAGTATATAATCCAATGTAAATATATCCCAGCCTATAGAGCCATGACCAAGATCTAGTGCTCTAGCATCGATTCCATTGAGAACAAAGTTGTTGTCTTCCTTGTTTAGTATGTTCCTATAGGAAGATTGCATAACAGAAGCTTGTAAAATACGAGTTAGTTTATAACTAGGCAGTTCAACTGCAGGCATGTCTAGGATCTCATGTGCTTTTCGTATTAGGAAACCAACCAGGTCGCACTTACCCATCAATAATACATTTTTTAGTGTTGATAAGACCAGCTTATAATGGTATTTTTCCTTCAGAACATAATTGGCGTGATCCACTATATCCAGATAGTGTTCACTGATGGCTTTGCTGAAATCTGAGAGAATTGTAGTGGCATTCATATTTTGATACACATCGGTGTATTTTCTGTATATGTCATTAAGCCATTGTGTCTCATTACAGTGGGTTTCCAATAGGCGATATGTTTTACCAACCATGTATATTTTCTCGGCAACCTCATTGGTAAAAAAGCTTGGAATATTGGAGTAATTGATGTTGATAGATAAAGGATCTTCAGGATTTTCTTGTATTATGAAAAACTCTCCATAGGTTTTGGTAAGGGATCCCTCAAGTAACCATTTTTTTATGTATACCATATAGTGGGAAAGCAATTTGTAGAACAACGCTGTTGATTTTTCTTCGATCATTCTATTTCCATGCTTTTCGAGATTTTTAAACTTTGATGCAAAATCATTTCCGCTGGTATCTTTGAAGGAAATAATTGATCTGTAATGAAATCTAAGTACCAAAATCCAATTGTAAATCTCATAATAAATAGACTTTAGAGATGTAGTAGTTGATGAGAAACTTATATCGTTGGCAAATGCATAGTATTTCCGAAGTTCCATGTCAATTTCTACCAAAAGAGCTAGTTTCATAGGTGATAAATTTTGAGATTTGAAATTCTGTATTTTCATTTTGATAAATTGGTATAAAAGACCAGCCTCAAATATGCAATGCAAAATTCCACTTTCGCTGTTTGAAATATTTTGAGCAATCTTAACCCCATTTTGTTCTATGGGAAACATTTCAGAAGTAGTTGCCAAAAGAACATAAAAAGTGCCACTTATCAATTGGTCCTCTGCAACTGATTTCAGGAGATACGGTTTTATAAGGGAATCCAAAGATTCAATATTATGACCTTTCTTCAGAGGTAGCACATGTCGAGAGGACAAAAGTGACCTTCTATCAGAGAGTCGATCCACATTTTCATACGAATCTGCTTGTAAACTTAACGGTCTTAAAGGGCTCAACAATTGATCATGCGTTCTTAAGCCCTCTAAGTTAAGACCTTCATGCGAATTTCTAACGAAAGGTGATTGAGTGTGAATACCTTCAAAGAGCATAGATTGGAATACCGATAGATATTTCGTTCTTTCTTCCTGATCTTCTATGGCAAACAAAGGCTCTATTACACGACTTAACTTTTGCCATCTCAGTATATTGTCTGGGCTATTTGGGGCTTTAGTCTTGTACGAATCTAGGATGCCCTGCAAACTACCCATTGACTTTCTGGCTGATGTCAACACATTTGTTAATTCTCTCGCCAAAGAACGTATACTATCATCTGAAAGCGTGTATGGAGCTAAACCCTCTATAATAGGATATAATTCGTTTTCAAGGTCCATGAGGAGCTCGCGTACATTAGTCTTTCTTCCTGGTTGCTAGCTTTTACTATAGGTTTCTGGATGCCTTTGTTTACTCTATTTACCTTCAACTCATCGATATATCCGTTAATAATGATATTACAGTTTCGTGTTTTGGACGATAATTAAATAAAGATAGCTAGACAAACTGATTGGCTATGGTTCAGTTTCATCAGTTCGTTGGACTCTTCAAACTTTTTAATTGAATATATAATTCATGCCCTTGAATGTTTGTAAAATACAGAATATGGGAAAAGTTTTCTTGTTGAAACTTTTCTGATTTCTATTCCTGAATGGAAAATGTTACGATTTCATTAGCGTGTACCTATCTTAAAGAAAACCTTGTCATATGTGAAGAATACAACGATCAAAGCTCTTTTCGTCCACCAATTGAAGCTAATCTTAATTCATTTCATCAATAATTAAGGTGGCTCTACAGTTTACCGTATAGGTGTGGGGAACCATTCAATACGATAATGACAACTTTAACCCATGATCATTGATGTTCTGCCTCTTTACTCAATAGGCCTGTATTAAAGTTTGATCTTTCAGCATAGCCCATATCATCCATTGAAAATTTGTAGTGCAGAAAGTTGTAAAACTGAAGTAGAGCCCTCAGAGCGATTTCTTGTCCGCAGGCATCACTTAATTCTCCAGAAATATCTTTCCCTGTTACCCAGTTGTCAGTTAGTTCTAACTTTTCATAAAGGTAAACACCTGAAATCAATTCCATATGTTCAGATTTCCACCTTTTGTTTTTGAATGGTGTTAATTCCTTGATTATGCGCAAAATCGGGTGGTAGATATCCATATTAAACACCCTATAATACTTCTTGAACAATAATCCAATTGATAAGGGTAAATCTTTCAATCTCTGGGTCTTTTTCCCAATGACCTTCTGTAAAACTTTTAACAAGTATGCAATAGAGGAGAGAGTAAGTATATTATACTCGGAATTAGTTGCTTCATTCAACGAGAACGATTCTTCATATCGGGAGTTATACTTCGAACATGTATTCCAAAATGAGCAAGTTGAAGACACCATTCTATTCAATATTTTGTCCGAGTATATGTCACTGTACTTGCTCAGTAATGTACAAGAGATTTGGATATATCTTGAGTCATATAATAGAACACAAAATTGTTCAAATTTCAGGATATGATTTAATTTAAACCATCGCAAAAGAATATGAAGTATTCCTGAAGATGCGTTCAATGAGAGTTCTTTAGCTCGCAGAATTTCTAAGTGCGGTAGAAAGGAATCAAGAGTAACTTCCTCATGCAAATCTGCAACTCTATAGTCAATGTTTGTTAAATTGGATTCAATCGTTTGTAATAATACAAATGCCAATGAATTGAAACTGGAGAGGCAAGTTTTATAATAAGACTCAATTCTTTTCATAATTTCTATCGCCTCATCTTCCTCCCTATTTTCCATGCTCAAATAGTCGTACAAATCCATAAAGCCTTCTCTTTGCCAACCTCTTTCTGTCTTCATGAAAAGTTCTTTTTCATGCCACAATTGTTTAATTCCAAGATCAAACTTGACGTTTTCTGATAGAATGTCAGTAGCTTCTCGTATACTATATGGAACATAAACGTCGTTTCTTTCATTACGGTCGAAAATGCTTATTCTTCGTGTCAAATCGTCATCACCATCTTCGTCATCTGAGGGATACAGGCATGGATAAGCCATGTTAGTTTGAAATGACTTTCTGGTTCTACTACCATTTGAACTCTGTAGAATGCTTGGAGAGTCAGGAGGGGAAGGAGCAGGTGTGGCCAAATGCTGTTCAGGAACTGCTAAGGACATGTTTATTGGATTTCTAACTTTTGATCTTGGTATTTCTAAGAACTGTGATAAAGAATTCGAGTTGTCTATATCGACTGGTAGACCTGAAAAAGGTGTTTTGAAATCTGGAAATCTAGCAGATATGTCTTCCCTGAAGGCCTGGTATTGCAGCGGAGATACAGATAACTTCAACTTTCCTTTCATATATCGTTGATCAGTAACTGATGAATAGTCAATACCATGTAAATTATAAATGGCTTTCTTAGTCCTTTCAAACACAGTCTCGTCTCCAAATTGCAACACAAAGAGTTTGAACAAAAGATTTATCATATTTCTCAGTCTCATTGATAATCTGCTATTCCACCTCCAATGCTCAATATATTTGGTGATGAATTCTAAAACACCATGGGAATGTAATATTCTTGTGGATTTTCGTATCAACTCTTTTTCTGAGTCTCTCGTCTCTATGAGGATATTAACTACAAGGTAAAGAATCGAGCTGGCTAATAAATGCATAACAGTTTTTTGTTTGAGGCCAACGTCGTCATCACGACAACTAATCGCAAATGCTAAGAAGATCCTTACTATGTCCTCCAAATTTTGTGCTAGAATACGGTTGTTCCTTCGTATAATATTTATATGGAATTCTTTGTTATCTGCTGCCTCATAGTTCCCCAGAGAGATGTATGCTAAAGCTTCCAAATACTTGATATCAGATGATGCATTATAGTTGTTCAGTAGTTCCTCAATATGGCTTTTTGCATATACATCATTTGTAATGAAGTCGGCTCGTAAAGGTGTACAACTATTAAAGGAATCCCTAATACGACCAAAATGTTGGAAGTCGGAATTACAGAACCAGTTTTGTAAATCGAAATCAAGTCCAATAAAATCCTTGCATGTCCATTCAACTCTCTGCTGCGATACAGGTTGAAATTTATTGATACTATCAAATTCAGCAGCCCTTTCGTCAAGCGATCTTTTGTAATCTTCATCTACCGGTAAATTGTAGTCTTTGTTCGACTCGTTTTGTTCCTCCTGTGATAGACCTGGGTGTGTTTCTCTCGCGGAAATGGGTCCATCAATTTCATCGACGTTAGCAAAATCTTCATCCTCCTCGTCTTCTGCGTTTTCGTTGTCTATATACTGACATTTGCGTTCTTCGTCTGTCATCTCCTGTTCGTACAGTAATTCCTCGTTAGAAGCTTCTCCATCATATGTACGAGTTTCGACATCACCATCTAATCCAAATCTACTCTTAAAGCTGATGGCGCCGCTGCTCAGCGAACGCATTATTGGAGAGTCAGGCTGCTGATGATCCACGCCCACGGGATTCACCATTTTAAGCTTGTTTTGCAGAATATCGTTAAGATCATTGAGCAATTCTTCATCCGACTTGGAATCATATCCATTGGATTCGTCGTAGTTGCTTCCCTGAGCGTTCCGTACATGTGCCCCTGTGTCGTCGCTAAACTTGAATTTGTTGCGGGTATTCGCTTTGGGTCTTAAATTCTCCAACGAGATCGATCTAATTGGTCTTTCACGAACTCGCAAATCCGAGGATCCGTTATTGTTCATATCAAACTACCAAGTTAGGGCTGCGGGAGCACAAATCAAGGTTGTTTGCCTTGTGCCTGCTTGAGCTCTGTTTGCTACTAACCCAAACAATTGTATATATTATCTATTTCGCATTCATATTTAATTAGTGCAATTTAGGCCGGCCTGCTCTGCCGTTATAAAAACAGTAAAGAGCAAACCAATCCTTGATATATTCCGGAATTTGTTCATAGCTATTCTCCTATTCTAGCTCAGTGAGTTGCTATATAATTTTTTTGAAAGCATAGAAAACATTGTGGTCCTGTTTCCTACCATTTTGACGCTATTCTATACCCTGCTGCTAGTGATCCTTCAATTATAAATACTGCTGTCTACAAGTAAACGTACAAGCCATACCTATTAATTCAGAAGTTTGTGATGAGTATCAATTTAGAACAAATACTGGGCTTTAAAGTCAGAGTGACGAACCTGTTGGATATCGTCACTGAAGGCAAGATATATTCTTTCAATACCTCTAACTCAACCATCACGTTGCAGACGAGTAAGAAGAGCCAGCAACTCATGTCTTTCAAAATCATCAAATGTTCTTTCATCAAGAATCTGGAGGTTATTGGCGAGAAACCAAGCTCTAATATGTTCAAAAGGCAGCATGTCAAACCAGCACATGTGAGTATTGAAAGAGTAGAGTCGCAGTTGAAGAATGCCATAAAGGAAGCTCAACAAAAAGACTCGGTGACTAGCAAGAGAATTAGCAAAGAGGGTCAATTCATTTTTGATTCTCTGCATAAGACGTTTCCTGAGACGAAGTGGGTCGCATCCAAGATTGTGGTATCCAATCTAGCAGAGGTGAACGCACCATACAAAGTCAGGGATATTAAACAGCTGGGCACAAATAAAAATCACAAAGGCATAGAATCGTTACAAGGAACAGTAAAAAAGTGCTGGGAGAAGTTGAACGAAACACAGAGGAAGGGTGGGTGAAACAGCCGGTTATCCGTGTACGCCCGGGAAGCCAACCGCAACGGAAACTTAATAGAATACGCTTTTCAGGACATGGTCATCTAGCTACTTACTTATATACGTGATGCATATATATCATCTTAAATCAAGGACCAATTTAATTGCACGGAGTCAAAGAGCCTGTATCCGCGGCTTGGAGAACCTTTGATTCCATCAAGATCGTTCCATTTGATGTTGACTGAAAACTCCTGGTTTTTCTCCTGTTCCTTCAGCAAACTGAAGACTTTGTAATGGTCCCTACCATCATTTCGGCTGCACTTCACTGTTTCCCAGTAAAGATTAAACCAACAGTATGAGTACGATGCAACTGACGTAAAGCTGTTGAAGAGGCCAGAGCTTTTGGAGCTCAGCCCGAATTCGAGTCTTATATCTGGCACATTAAACATCAACGGTAAGCAGATGACTAGCGACTTTCGCTTGGTGTTACTCAATAATTCCCCGTCTGTTTCCAGGGTCGCCAACTCGATCAATCCGTCACGTTTTTCTGTGTACGTCTGGATCTTGATGTAGGCGACACATTGTTGCGTTTTCAATATATGGGAAGGCTTAATCAATTCAATGAAGTTCAGCTGGAAGCTCGCGTAGCTTATTTCTTTCAAGATGTCTGACCTATATTTTTGGTCGTAATAAAGATACAGTTCGTGATACCTGAGGTAGCGAATCTGCGAAATGATTGTGACACCACGACTGATCCCCGGCTTGAATCGTTTGTCCATGAAATTTTGCTTACTTTCGGCTAACGGGTAATCCATATATTTCATCATATATGCTACGCAAATCGTGCCGGATCGTCCCTTTCCCATCTTGCAGTGCAGAACAGCAACATTGGAATCCGATTTGCTCAGGTGCTCGTTGATAGAGTCGAGGATTTTTTCCAGATATTGAAAGGGTGGTGGACAGTGGTCTAACCAGCCGCATCTCTCGATTAGCTCGGACCCAGCGTCTCCACCACCGTCTAATGATTTTGTGATCTCCACAACACCATCAAGATCCTTGTTTATTGTGCTCATTCTGATCAGCTCATCGTCCTGGTAGTCACACATTCCTTCCTCAACTTTGAAATTGAAGATTTTCCAGTGGCCTGGCCCATGATTGACGTTCAAAAAAGTGATGAGCTCTTCCAAACTGTTTCTATACAGTAGGCGCGGGTAGCTGGTTACAGGGTACGAACAGACGATCAGCTTGCTGGATATATACGAGATGTCCAACTTCAATCCTAGTTGATTTTTGTGCTTTTTCAACGGAACTGAGCATACGCTCTTTAATAGATTCGAAGGCCTTAGGCATTGATTTCTTACAGTCATAGGTGAATGGACTTAAATTTGCTCAGAAGAGTTTGGATTTAGCACCTAATCTCGTTCACTACAGATATTTTTCGCTATTAAGAAGTGTTGTTTTTCAGCAGTTCTCTTAAAATGCCCAATTTTACCAACACAGTTTTTTGTGTAAAACTTCAGCGTTCTTCTACAAGTTGCTTTATCTGAGAGAAAACCCAGGTAAGAGCTTCCTCAATGGGTAGATTATCGTGGTTATTGAAGTCTTGGATTCCGTGTGCTGGATCTAGAGTACCCTCAACGTCTTGCTCATGAAATAAATGCCGATGTGCGTTGCTGTAGGATCGATAGACAAACTCGTCGAAGTAAAATGGCGGATCCACCCAAAACGAATCTAACGTCTGATATCCTGAACGTGCATTTCTCCGTTTCTTCAGTTGGACATATGGCGCTCTTATAAGCAATTTGAGGTCGAACTTTGATGATATCTCATCATCGTGATAGAGCATGAAACCGTCGACAAGGACAATCTTGAAGTCCTTTGCAATAGTCTTATACTTGTTTTCCAGCTCCTCTAGAAATGTATTTAAACCAAATTTACGCACATCATCTACATTATTGTTGTGTATTAGATCTACAGATATCTTTCCAGTTTCCTTGATAGTATCCAGTTCTTTCTTCATGAGAACAAAGTCAAGCGCTTCAGGACAGTCCCAATTCTGTACTTCGTATTTTGGATCGACAGGGACTTCTGAGTCGTGCTTGTAAAAGTCATCCTCGTGTATTAAAATAGATCCAGGGATTGCTGACGATGTAAGGTTGGCAATTGTCTGCGGAGGGTCGTTAGTACTCAAACGAGCGCAATTAAGATCCCGAGAAGAAACTTTTGTTGAAGATCATACCGTTTTACCAGACGAGGAGCATCCACTGATTCCAACAAGAAGAATTTTGGCCATTTTCTATGGTTTTCGCTCTTGGGCGTGGTTTGTTCCTTTTTAGCACACACATATTGGACTTCCTGTGAAGTCATATATATTAGTCAAAGCGCATCTTTCAAAAGCATCAGCACAAACCGAAAGAAAAGTATAACAGAAGCGCTACAAAGACGAACCAGTCATGTCAGAGTTTATTAATGAAAATCCGAATGTGGTCGATGATAACCAGCTTCCCAAGAGGAAGGAGGAAGAGTCTGTCGAGCTCTTTACTGGCAGTTTCTCTAGCTCCGAAAGCTTGCAACGGAAGAGACTGCTCTACCAAATAGAACACTCAAGCCAGTCGCAAGTGCTGCACAGTGTTGAAATTTTGGATAAACTGCTCAGCATAGATACGGAGGCACCTGCTTTGACCAGCGACGAAGAGTCTCTAGCCAGCGATGATGACTACTTTGGAGAGGAGAAGGTCGATCCGATTGATCCCCAGGAAATATACGACCTAATAGCGCACATATCAGACCCAGAGCATCCTCTAAGCTTAGGGCAGCTGTCGGTGGTTAATTTGGAAGATATTGATGTTCACGATAGCGGTGAAAAGGACAAGATGGCAGAAGTTGTGGTCAGAATTACTCCTACGATTACGCACTGTTCGCTGGCAACTCTTATTGGTCTGGGTATTAGGGTTAGACTCGATCGTGCGCTTTCGCCAAGATACCGTATCACCATATTATTGAAAAAGGGGTCCCATCAAAGCGAGAACCAGGTCAACAAACAGCTGAACGACAAGGAACGTGTTGCGGCTGCGTGCGAGAACGATCAGCTGCTTGGTGTTGTCTCGAAGATGTTGAGTACGTGTAAATAAGGTGGTGATTGGTTTTGTTCAAAACGTTAATATCTGCTGTCTCCAGGCGCTGTTTCGTCGCAGACCTACCTACGTTGGTGGTTATATGTGTATGGAAAACATTTTTGAACGGATCAACTAATGTAAAATAACAGCAACGATACAGCAATGGTTTCAGGAATCGTAATGCAACTGGATTTTTTTAAAGTTCATTTCAACGAAGGACGCTACTCAGTCTTATTTTGGTCTCTAAACTGAATTAACCAATTCTGAGTGATATACGGACCCGTTCTTTTATGCAGAATCAATGAGAATAATATTATTTGTAGGTTTTATTCCTCTAAAAACTCTGGATATACAGTAGGACCCTGGGTTCGATGATCGAGCCTGATTCTTACCTTTGTCAAGAATGTTGCAAGGTTTAATTCTGTCGTGCACCCTGAATCACTTGGTGCATAGACAAACAAAACCACGGTCTGGCAGCCAATATTCTAGATTGTCGTTAGTTAGATGTAACATAATAAGCAACTTTTTTTGTTCTGGATGCATTTGACGTATTCAACTGCTGTCATTCAAGTCATCAGTTTTCCTGTCAGCTGACCTTTCCAATTGGGATACAATAAATATAACGCCATGTGCAGATTAAAACACTAAGTCTTGGTAGTGCTCAGTGCTCAGTGAGTGAGAACAGACTGCAATTGCAATGGGCTTCTACGTTCCACACACCAAGCTTGAAAACTTGAAGGCGTACAAGTATGTACTACTCAATGGCAATTTTTCGCTGTCAATTGCGCTCTACTAACAGGATATCCTAATCTCATCTTCTTAGATACCAGAGTGAAGATCGCTCCATAATCTCCCAGTATGTGTTGAAACCGTTTTGGAGAAAATTTGCATTGATTTTTCCTATGTGGATGGCACCCAATGTGGTGACCCTTTCGGGATTTGGTTTCATGATCCTTAACGCGCTCACTGTCCTTTACTATGACCCACAGCTTAACAAGACGTCGCCAACATGGACACACTACTCGTATGCTCTGGGTATTTTTCTATATCAGACCTTTGATGCCTGCGATGGAATCCATGCAAGACGTACGGGACAATCGGGACCACTTGGCGAACTTTTTGACCACTGCATTGACTCGTTGAATACCACGCTGTCCCTGTTTCCATTTTGCTCCGTGACCGGCATGGGCTATGGATACCTATTTATTGTGACACAATTTGCCTGTCTCTGCAACTTTTATCTGAGCACATGGGAGGAGTATCACACACACAAGTTATTTTTGAGTGAGTTCTCAGGGCCTGTGGAAGGCATTTTAATCATCATCACAGGGTTTCTGTTGACGGCTACATTTGGGCCTGAAAAAGTCTGGCATGCGGAACTATGGTCTTTCAGATGGAACGACCAAAGAATTGTAATTGATAGCCTGCTAGTAATGGTGTCCTTCTCTGCTCTGGCGCTTCTGTTTAATATCGTATCGGCAAGAAAAAATGTGATCAATTACTACAAGGAAAATAACAAGATCAGTTCTGAAAAGAAGATTGCAGAAGCAACAAGGGGATTGCTGCCATTTTTTGGCTATTATATCACCGTTTTTGCTCTCGTCCTTATTGATCCAAACTTTGTTTCGTTTCCCCTGATTCTGTCCATTGGTCTGACAATGGCATTCGTTGTGGGCCGCATTATTGTCGGCCATCTAACCATGCAAGAATTTCCAATGTTTAACCTGCCTATGCTAATTCCAACGATCCAGCTATTACTGCATGGAGTAGTGGTCAACGTGCTCGGCTATGAAGAAAAGTACACTGTGTTTGCCCTTTCATGGCTAGGTCTGGGCATTTCCCTAGGCATCCACGCTACTTTCATTAACGACATAATTTACGACTTTACGACTTATTTGGATTTGTACGCGTTATCTATCAAGCATCCAAAGAAGGCCTGAGAGGACAATTTCCAGACTTATGTACATTGATATCAAAGAGGACTAGAATCTATGTATATTCTTATGTCTGAATGGAAATACATTGAATGGCTAAATTCTTCCTCCTATATTATATACAAGTTTATATACGCGCCTTTCAATGCTAGCATTCCTTTCGGTGGTCGTTAGTAACAGAGTGATGTGCTGAGTCAAAACAGCCCTGAAAACGGATGAATGTTCCTTCACGAAAGAAAAAGGATGCAGCAGATACGAAAAACATTGATTATACATTCAGGCAATCTGTCTATGTTGATGCAACAGCTCCTGTAGTTTCGCCCTGTGCTAAGAGGTCATTAGCATCTTTCTGCAGATCAAAACTCTTTTCCATCTCGATCAATTGTTGTTCAGCAAGTATTGACAAAGATAGTGGAACACCGAGCAATAGAGCTGTGGTAGTCAAAGCCCACGTTACCGAGCCAGTCTTTGAAAATGCAGTTTTGATGAAAGAAGCAGACGTAGCAAAGAAGCTGCTGATGCTCTGTCTCTGTTTGGGAGGAATAATGTCTTTCAATGCGGATATTCTCTCCATCAATGTCTCATTTTCATCAAAATCGTCGTCAAATTCACTGTCGTAGTCATCGTCAGAATATTCTTCTTTACTTGCGACCACTCCGTCAGCAGCAGGAACTTGTGGGTCTTCAAATGTTGTGGTTTCTTCGGAAATTTCAGTCAATTCAACCATTGCTAATTCAGTAGTTTGTAAATCCTGGTGGGATGATTTGATTTATCAATTAATCTTGTATTTCTCACGAACTTCAAGTCAACTTTAGCAAATCATTCCGGACATATAGAGAACCTTGATCTTGTCATATCGTACTTAAATTAAGAGTTTAGTATGCCCTTCAAAATTTTTATCGTGTGAGATGATTTAATAAAAAGGCTGGGTAATCTGGTTTTAGTTAGACTACGTCAGTTAATATACATCATTTTATTAAATACAACGAGATTTCGGTTTTCAATTAGAATCGCTTGATTCTATTGTTTAAAGTGTCTAATTCACATTCCTAGTCATACTTTTCATTTTTTGGAAGCTTTCTTTGCCTTTTTAGCTTTCTTTGCCGCACTAAGTTCAGAGTTCATAATGTTCTCTGCTTTTTCAGTAGAACGTTTCGTCCCAGTTTTAATGCTAACAACTCCATGAGACTTTGCTGCCTTTTCGATATCCTTTTTAGACTGGCCCCATCCGTCAGTGGTGTCAGCAATGGCATATTTCTCGAGATTTAGGGAATTAATCAATTCCTTTTGCTTTTCCTTCATTGCCTTGATCGCCTCAGATCCTGCTTCCTCTAAATCTTCCTCAATTCGATTGAGTGCAGCAGCAGCATCATAGGTTTTGATTTCGTCACCATTTACCTCTGCGAATTGTTCATCCGGAAGAGATGGAAGAGTCTCTCCGATTGATTCGCTTAGTAGCTGGCGGAAATACAGCGAAAACTTTCTCATAACTTTCGCAAAC
The DNA here is from genome assembly GCA_030705145.1 of Hagleromyces aurorensis. Lineage (NCBI taxonomy): Eukaryota > Fungi > Ascomycota > Saccharomycetes > Saccharomycetales > Saccharomycetaceae > Hagleromyces > Hagleromyces aurorensis. The sequence goes on along the minus strand of JANIWU010000059.1, from coordinate 6,310 downwards.
ATGGCGATTGTCTGGTTGGAAGGGAGGTTCAGTTCCTTAGTTATCATGTCTATATTTTTGTGTTGTAACCCAATCGCTAGCAGGATAGCACTTTGAACACTTGATAAGCTAATTGAATCACCCATGCGTCCGCTGAAATACAGCAATGCAAGAATTGGAAGCATATCGACAATGACGTGGTAATCCAAAAGATTGTTAGAATAGCTGTCTAATCTCTTTAGATCGTAAGGTGAGAAAATGTCATCTAGCTGGACTCTAGTCAAAATTCTTGGCTTCTGCCCTTCTTCATCATACAGGCTCTGTGCCTTTTGACTGCTTTCAATAACACTCAAGGCCTGAACAGCTGTGAATTTCTGGAAATCGTATGATAGTAGTGATAAGAACCTTTTCTTGAAATCATTAGCAAATTCAACCAACCATTTCGAGTCTCTACCCTCCAATACCTTCAGCATTACACAAGTGTGCTCTCCAGTCAAGTCATTCGCTGTCTGACGCAAATATACCGGAACAAACTTATTATTCTTCCAAAATTTGTGTAGTGGTTGCGTTAGTCCGTATGATACACCAAGATAGTGTAAAAATTGTGGTGGTTGCTCCGCAAGCTTTAGCAGCATAGGTGGAAGGGTTTTGGCATCCCTTAATTTAATATCATCCTTCAGTAGATTGGATTTTTGAAGTTCGTTGTCAGTAACTCTCTGTATAGAATAATCGCGTGGTTTAGAGTCTTCGGACATATCAGTGAATTTACCTTCGAAATAATCACCTAATAATTGGATGGCACGAGAACCATAACCCATCGAAGCGTATTCAGGATTAGTTGCAATTCTGACAACACGAGCACCACTGAGTCCTGCAAAGTCAGCGTCCTGGAATTGTTGGGAAATAAGCCATGGAATTAGATCTCCACCAGCTCTGTGCCCGCGCGATAAGGAGTTTCTAACACTATCCTTCGATATCTTACCTTCAAGCGCAATTTGAACAACACATAGTGGGTCTGGGATTCTTCCGCCATCCTTGGGGTCGATAGGGGGGAGAAGTACAAAGAGTTGATGAGCTGGAGCATCACTCATCAGTTGCAAATCATTTGGAGAATTTTTGTAATGAGATGCTACGTATAGTGCCATCATTTTTTCTAAAAATGCTTCTGAGACTGGATGGTATGAGAATAAGGTGTCTCTGTTAACAATGAACAAGTTACATTGGGATGGATGTGGAGTTCCCCGGGCTGCAAATCTTGGGTTCTTAATTAATGTCACGTCTAAACATAACAGTTTATTCAGCCATTTTTCAACGGGATCGCCAGGTGCATATCTAATAGGCTCCTCTAGAGATATTTCACTTAGTTGACGTGCTTCCTTTTGCAAATGAACTTCCATTTTGTTATCTCTGGATGTTAGTTCTGTTTGAGATTGCTCTCTACCAGTTCCATTTCTTTGGTCTCTCAGCTGCTGGATCAACTTCAATGACAAAGATCTACCAGTACCCTCATAACCGTTGATTGTCGAAGACATGAATACCAGGTATGGGCCCAAAAGTTTTTTGACGATTGGAAGTGGAATAGCTGCTGCTTCATCAATAACCACCAACTCAGCTTGTCCCAAAACATAGGAATCCTGAGGAATAATATATTGGATGGTTTGTCTGTGATCTCTCTTAATGTCTACTCTGACAATCGCTTTGTTAAAATCAGGGTTGGTCGACTGAATGATGTCATAATCAATATGTTCCTGGTAACCTAAGGCGTCAAAACCTCTAAAAATGAAATCGAATAATGTTTTCAAATTTTCAGGAGATGGGGATGTCACAAAAATATTGGAATATCCATGAGACACAGCTGCTGCAATAGCGATACCAAGAGCGGCGGACTTACCTCTACCTCTGCCTGCCGTCAAAGCCACAGTAGTGTTTAGTGTTTTCTCCGATATAGCATCTATGAATGACAAAATAGCATGAGCTTGATTGACGGTCTTGGACAACGCAACTAAAGCGCCAGCAGGCTGCACATCTTCTAATGTTTCTTTTAGGTCAGCAAGCTCTTTCTGCTTGGGTGATATATCGTCGTCATCCTTTGGTGGTAGTGGTTTGACATTTTTACCACCTGAAATAGGCAGAACGTTCAATTCATCATCTACTACCAGGCAGTTCTCGTTTGAGCCCAGGGATAGAATGAACCTTTCATTAAACCTTGCAACAACGTCATCATGAGCCTCTGTTCTGTAACGAGAATGGATATCCATGGTCATTGTGTACAATTGTTTCAGAGAAGAAAGTGATTTCAAAAGAATTATTATGATACCACCACCTTCAACAGTCTCGATGGTTCTCGCTAGTAAATTTGGTGTCAAACCTTCAAAATCTTGCAGAATGCACATACCGTACGTGTTACCCAAGATCTTCTCAGTTTCTTTGTAATAAACGTATCTGATATTTTGGTTTGAAATAAAACTCTCGAAAGGATCCTGGTCGTTCACTTCTCTGGTTCCTCTTTTGATTTCCTTCTTGATTTTGGCTTCTCTTTTCTTCCTGTGCGACGTGAACCCCAGCAATTTCTTCTTATATGCCCATAAAACTGACTTGTTCATCTTCAAATCAGCACTCATCATCAGATAGTGCAAATTTGGAAGCTGGTTACGGGCTCTGTCTCCGACAATGACAAAGAACGATCTCTGCTTCGTCTGGACACCATTCCGAATAAGCGCAGGAACACGTGAATCAATAGCTTTTTTTGCCATTTTCGACTAACACTGCTTAGGTACCTGTGAGTAGTTAGATTCCTATTTATAATTCAGTTCCACTGATCCAACTTTCTTACTGTTGGACCTTGACTTCAGCTCATCTCATCTCATCTCATCTCTCATATTTTCCATAGATCCGTACATTACGACCTGCTTAAAATTTTACATAAACTTCGGGTAACCACCAAAAATGTTCTTCGGCGGCTAGGTGTATTAACAAACGTCGTTTCTTCTTGTCTCATAGTGAGCCTCATTCCCTCTGTTTTAGTCGAATGTTCCATGGCTGTTTTTTGTCCGTTTCTGTACTGGTTCTAAATGGAAACAAAAGGAAAATCTCCCAAAAACGGTAATACGTTGTTTTTGGACTCAACGCATTCCCGATATGAGAGTTACGATACTTCTTCTTTGCGTAAATTTTTGAAGTTTTGAGATTTAGCCGCGCAGAGTAATTAGCATTCATTTCCTTTTTGTGGGATATTCCCTGCATCATTCACATCACTTTTAAAGTATATCATGATATTCGGTTCTCATGCGTGGAAGCAAAGAAGGATTAAACTGTACACAAAGTCAACCCAACTATTTGTGGTTTGGAAAGCCTTACATTAAAGAGGTCGGTTTGCAAAAACTCTTAATGAACTTTCATGGCACAGAGTCACAATAGTTCAGAAGGTGTAAGAACAAGAGAGCAGGCTTTACTAGAAAGTTTGACCTGACGTGAAGTTCTGAGAGAAATAAGTGCGGCTAAGGTTCGGCGGCTAACGAAGAAAAGTTAAGGTACGGTGTGCAGTGTAATATAGTTCAGTTTGTGATGTCTTTGAACCCCATCGAAGAGGCAGTGGTGGCGTTGCAAGACTATGAGGAAGAAAATGACAGTGATGAGCCTATGATTCGAACCCACATCAACGAAGATGGAACTACCTCGAACTATTTCGACAAGAGAAAACTTAAAATTGCACCTCGCTCAACCTTGCAATTTAAAGTCGGCCCTCCATTTGAGCTTGTTGGTAAGTACGGGAATGTCATCAACACAATGAATGGGGAAGTACTACCGTTAAATATAGTTCCGCGAATTGACCGTGGCTTTGACTTCATAGATGAGGAGTGGGTTGGATACAAGAGAAACTACTTCACATTGGTGTCCACTTTTGAAACACCGGGTTGGAGTCTCGACAGATTTCTTAATGGGTCTTTTGAACTTCAGCAGTTTGACCAGAACCCTGCAGAAGGGAAACGCGATCAAACAGATGAAACAGATGAAACAGTAAAAATAAAGTATTTGGCAATACGTATTACAGCAAAAAGTGACGAAGACCACAGCGAGATAAATTTGGTACAGCATACAGCAAAGCGTGACAAAGGTCCACAATTTGTACCTGCAACATGTCCTCTAATTCCAGCACCCCTCCCTAAACATCAAATTATAAGAGAAGCATCTAATGTCAGAAATATTACCAAAATGAAAAAGTATGACTCTACTTTTTATTTCCACAGAGACCAACAACTAAGTCAGTACAACAAGAAGTGTATTTTACACTCCTACCCGTTTGATTGCATTCAAAAGGTTGCACGCTATGAAAGAGTTCAATTTGCATCGTCTATAACTGTCAAAAAACCTAGTCAGCAAAGCAGGCATTTTAGACTACATGTTGTGCTAGGGGCCATAATTGACCCGCCGTCAAGAAATTCAGGCCTTTATTCTGCGGTTATTACTAATAATGGTCCACGTATGGGTCAGAAAGTACCTTCGAATGAGGACTACTTTTACAGAACCGATTACCCAAATGCTTTCTTTTTAAACGGTCAGTACAAACCCATGATTCAACAAGTTGGGTTGGCAAACGGCCAATTGGAATTTTTCGTTCCGTTGCAAGAAATGAGGACTCCACCTTTGATTATTAGGGGAAGATCGCCCTCGAATTACACAAGTTCCCAACGCATAACTATGAGGACTTCCGGATCCAATGCTCAAAACATTGCTGGAAATGTAAAAAGTGTGAGTCCCGTGAACAATAAGGGAAAGATACGGCCAAGTGCCTTCTGTTTGAAAGATGGTGATATAGAAAACGATCTCAGCCCAGACTATGACATCGAAAACATTGATTCCGAATTGCCCCGAGAAACAGACTCGCAATCTGTAATTGATGCGGCACTGGTAGCCGCCACCTCTTCATTATCCAATAACGATTTCTGTATTTCAAACAACAAATATACCAACAAGATGTACGTACCTAATAATGAGTCGGATGAGGAGAGATTCGATTCTTTGCTGTACTCTATATCTCCAAACTTACCATTGAAACATGGATCAGAGAGGAGGAATACGCGGATCAAGGCTGGCAGACGATCAAAATCATTCCGTACCAAAAGTTCCTGGGAAGGCAACAGACCAGATAAAAAAAGGATTAGTGACCACAAGAGATCTACAGACAAAAATAACACACAGAGAGTACAAACTCTGGGGCATATAGAAAGGCTTATCGATCGCAACGCTAAAAATCTGAGATTGTCAACGACGTGTACTCAAGATCAACTATTCGACATTGATTCGATGACAATCCAAACCATGTCTGGAGCTAAAAAGCAATCTATGGACCCGAGAGAGATGTTTGTAGAAGCTAATTCATCCCTAATATTGAAAGAGGAAGATTCATTCGTTGTTGGTTCACTGTTGTTGGATACTAGTAGGAAACAGACATGTAGAGAACCACAGGACAACGTGTATTCCGACGATATTTTCCAATCAGAATTAAGAGTCAAATCTACAGAAATGAAATCAAGAATATCGGCGACCGTAGTTGATGAAGAATTAGATTATTCTCCACTTGCTGAAGATAAAAAACTCCTGACGCATGATATTTGTGACCTACAAAGCTCCTTTTACGAGGAAATCAGTGGTCTGTCGTTGATCCAAGTGGAAGAAATTCCACATAATTACTGTCCTCGGTCAAGTGCAAACAGCACCTTAAGTCTATCATCTATACCTAGGGCATTTTCGCGTGTCTTAGGTGATGAAAGCTCTCTCATAAATCAACTTAACGACCATTTCAAAGAAGCCATAGATGAGGAGATGCCTTTGCAGTACAAAACCACAATCACAACGACCACAACGACCACTACCACAATGGTTAAGACAGTTCGTCCATCTGAGGTAATCAAAGGGGAGGATATATACGAAGAGTCAAGTTTCTTTAATTACCCACCTGCAGAATAAGGAGGGAAACGGTGACATCGGTTGAAAATGGTCAAGTGGGCGTGTTGTCAAAAAATGATTTACATGTCGCCTCTTACTCTTGCAGACGTATAGACCATACCAACGTTTTGTCATGTTCATATATCATTAAATATATTAACAAAAATAAATGCGAATTCTGTGGATCGAACACAGGACCTCCAGATATCTATTCGACCGAAGTTAAATCTTCAGTCTGGCGCTCTCCCAACTGAGCTAAATCCGCTTTTTATGAAAATTGTTGTAATGTCAACTGGATAGTAGGTATCAATATTGTATAGTGGGTGCCTTGAAGTATAATTATGAATATTACTCAAAGCTAGAAGTGTCTGTATTAATCTAAGTG